>WWET01004236.1:4991-19144 GCA_011038615.1 Limnodynastes dumerilii
CGATTTTGCATCAACTGCGCATGCATAGTAATAGTGCAACACCATGTACGTTGAAGTTAAGGTTGGAAATGCCTTAAGGTCGGACTTGTGAATTGGGCGGGGAAGATTCCGACCATAAGTGCAGCGGAAATATACACAACTAAGGATTTGCATGGGCGGGGGGAGGCATTGAGATGAGGGAAAGTGGGCGCGCTTACAGAGTTAGGGCCCTAAATATACGCAACTAATACACATAAGGTCGGAAATGAGTGCGGCCAGATAGGGCAAGTCAATGCAGGTCTAACTTTAGATCCGGTCGCTGTTTGCAAGGGGAGTGACTGTTTATTCAGGTGGGTGTAACCTGCTCCGACCTGCCACTTAGCTGCATATATTTGCGGCTCGATTGCCGACGGATCTCTAAATCAGACCCTATGTGACTAGGAGAAATCCACTTTAAGGAATTATAAAATCATGACAGTAGAAAATATATTCATAAAGCAACAGACTTATACTGCAAAATGATGTAATGCTGTAAGTGTACTGTCCATTCTATACCTTCCAGCGATTTCCACATTCATTGCATGCGACAAATGTGGTCATTGGTTCATCCGCGCTACGAGTCTGCACCTAAAGAAAAAGACAAAGCGGTCATGTATGCTATTCAGTGCCAATACTTTATTATTGTGGGTACACATGCAAGTACATATCTGTAACAGCATACCCATGTCTAACATGAACACTGCAATGCTGATTAACGACTGAACGCATATCCGATGGTGTGGGCCAAGCACAAAATGGTTGTATTGAAAACACAGTGCTAGTGTTTATCACTGACTATACTACTGAGGAAAAGGTGTTCACAGAAGTAACAAGCAAAATGCATGTGACTAGGAACATGGCCATAAATGGCTTTTCCAAGCATCCATTTTATCTGCAAATCGTGATAACTTACGTCTCTGATTCAGACCCTATATGACAGTGTGTAGAAGAATGTGCAGCAAGTAAAACTATGTATATATGCGGTGTACCTGTGTGTAAGTGCAATTCTTCTTCTTGCATTTGCCACAGGTAAATAGGTCAGTCTGAGTTCCTCCCGTCTTTGCCATCTGATGTTCTTGTATCGCAGCCTTTGTCATAGCTTTCCTCATCTCCTTCAGCTCATTACTGGCCATTTCCTGGGAGGTATAAGAAGGAAATGGAGTATATCGGCAAGATATAAATGAAGATTAGAGATTTACTCGTTACATAACTGCAGCCCATCACCTCACAGCTCATCACTGCTATTTGGTCTGGTGTAATGGCACCACACAACACATTCTTCCGTAGATCTGGGTTCTTGGAGTCCTTTAAATTTGCTATACGGCTCCGGATCCGGTTCTTGTATTTCATATCTGTGTTTTGCACCTCATCAAATATTAGTAAAGACAGTTAAGGGTCAAAATCACTATTAGTAAACAGGATTAGCTTCCTTACACAAGGATAAGGACCAACACATATGTTATAAACTAGGAGCCAGGGTTTCCAATAGTTATATTCATTTATATATACTATATAGAAATATTATGACAAAAGTACTGGGTAAATGATAATAATAGGAGATAAGTTTGTCTCAGTTTTCAGTCTTATATCTTTTAAAACCCCAGGATAGGTGATGTTCACACAGGCTGCAAATCTATTTCAGCTTTGCAAAAAAAAAAAACTGGTTATGGATTCCTGGGGTTTTGGATAGGAGAGAGAGGGTGGGGAGGCTCCATCCACCAGGCCCATCTTGGGTCTTTAGAGCCTCAAGTCATTAAGCAGGCTGATTACTACAGCACCTGCATCAGGGTATCTGTTAGACACTGCAAGACCAGCCTGGGTCACGGTGGCATCTTTGTAGAGGCACCAAAAGCTTAGTATATTTTATTATGTTTTTTGTGAGTAGGACATTAGCTTAGATAGGGATTATCTTGATGTGTGAGTACAGGCTGGACAAGCCAGAATTTTTATCTTTTATTTATTATTATTCGTGAATATAAAACTAGCTGCAGCTATCTGTACCAAAGCACTGGACTGGAGTGCTAATGTTTGGCTGCTATATATGAAAGTACTGTAGGTTGCATCCAGTGGGGCAGAGACTAATGTGAATGTGAAATAGTCTCTATTAAGTGCTATTTAATGATAGCGCTATATAAATATCTGTTAATAAATAAAATAAAGTAATCAGTATAAAAATTTAATAATCAGTGTCATCAATAGTCACAACTTTATAGTGGCAGTCAGTAAGTTAGTCTCAGTCTCTCTCTCTCTCTATATATTATTTTATAGCCATGTAGCCTCATGTTAAAAAAACAAAACAAAAAAAATGTGCACCATTATTCACCCTTTAGCCCCTAAAACTCTAATTTTATGAACTTACCTATGGAATATTTCTGACTCTGCAGGAGCGGTATCTCACTTCCTGCAAATAAGGAAATATCTTGTGACGGGGTGGCCATGGATAGACTATTATGATTGCCCCACCAGTGTCAATCTGAGCACGAGGTCACAATTACTTGTCGACATGTCACCTGGGTCTGGTTGAACCCAGCCTTAAACTATTTCACTGCCCCTACCAATCAATTTTAAAAGGATATCTTCCTCTATCTGAGCAGCCAACAATTCACAGTCTGAGCCTATTGCAATATAATCTCCTAAAAGAAAAAGATAAAAGTAAGATTACACAAATTTTTTAAAATGTCGAGCTTAAATACAAATCCCTGTTTAATTTTCAAACATCTGTATAACCCCCACTTATAAAGATGCTTGATGTATGGTTTAGTAGTTTTGCTTTCATGTTTTAATCAGTATATATTTTATTCCTGCACAACACAGAGGTGGCTGTTTGACCTGTATAAACGGATATTTAGCTGAAAAATATAATCAAGTCACAATACAGTAGTTTCTTCAAAGTTCTTTTTTTTCCAGTGTTCTTGTGTCTGATGATCTTACGTGCAAATATTCAGAATACGCTAAAAGCTAAGAATTGCAAACCAAAACATAGTTTAGTATTTCCAACTACATGTTATTTGTAGCACACCGCATATGTAATATTTATTTGATTAATAAAAAATTTTCATGTTATCATTAAGAATTTTCTACAAACGTCGCCTCGAACAAAGCTCAGAGACTTTGGGCCGTATTCAGACCTCCAGCCGCATCGCATATGCGGCCGGAGTTTACCGATATGAACTACTGTGCATGCGCAGTAATTTCGTTGCGATATCTACGTTACTTTTTGCAACACAGATTGCGTATACGCGGTCTTTAATAATCATTTCTGAATACGCCCCTTTATGCCTGTCTGCTACAACATCAGCCCTTCAGGGGCTCAGATCAATGTTACCTGAGCTGTTATAATTAACCAATGCTCCCTCCTGATTCCAGCAGGTTCTTTAATGCCGTATTCAGAAGGGAGTTGCGTGGGTATTTTTAGGATCGGACCAACTGCGCACGTGTGATAACTTTATTTACGTAAGTTACGCTGAATATACGCTTGTATGTGCTTTAGGCACGTGCATGTGAATCGCACTTGGGTACATACGTGCGGATGGGCGGCGTAGAAATACGTACTTGAAATTTTACATGAAAGTGAGTGGGGGGCATTTAAATAAGCGCATGGAGGCGCGGTTATAAAGAATCGCAGGGACGGAGCACATATACACACGGAAGTACACACGTAAAGAACAGAGTGGTCTAGGGACAGCACGTTTGGGAGAGGGGAGTGTCGGGGTTGTTGGTGGGTGTTTCCTTGCTCCAGCCGTACGTATAATTGCGTACATAAAATAAACGGTTCTCTGAATACGGCACGTGGTCCATAACAATCTGATTCATGCTGACATCTCTTTCCCTACTTTGCACGGTTTCTCATATATTTAGGTCCCTCTGGAGACACGACCTCCAGAACTGAACATAGTATTCCAGGTTCAGCTATACCAATGACCTCAAAAGTGACATTACTACTTTTCTCTTTCTGCTGCAAATTCCTCCCCCTTAACTGCATAATGTAACGACACAGCAGACTGGTGCTCTGTAGACACAAAGGTTATGATGATGGAGAAGAGTTGCAGACACAGCACCGAGATATTAAAGAGAGGAATTTAGGACGTGTCCTACCATCTGTTTGCAGTGCTGCCTTTAGCATCTCTCTACATTTGGTGCGCACAGAATCCGAGGTGACAGGAAGAGGGGGGAAACGTGTCATCTTTGGGGTGACAGGAGTTTTTGGAGCATCATTCTTTCTGGCTGAACTGTAGAGATAGACACAGAATATATAAAAAGGGTTATCCACTTTCATATTACACACCTCAACCCAGCATCCCTACTGTTAACTGTAGCCAAGAGTTGGTTCATGCCATGGCTCACTACACTGGAGAACTCAATCAGGCAATAGCTCTATTAGAGATGTAGATATAACTCCACTCCTCGCTTCAGATAACAGGGGAAGGGGTGAGAGATGGCATTTAAGCCTTTTGATCAAGCAAAAGTACTTAAATTCCATCAGATAACTCAGCACATTCCATGCCTACAGTCAGTACCAGGAGGCCGTGTCACCTGCTCACCTGGTCTCCTTGGAGGAGGTGGGCGAGGCTGAGCTTTGACACTTCTCTTTTCCTCGCTGTTCTGAGCTGTCTGCAGGAGAGACATGGAGAAGTCACACATCATGTGTAACCCTGACCCTCCACTGTCAGGAATCTGATCTACTCCAACCACTAATCTCTATGGGACAGCATCAGTTGTGGAACATGCCCTTTTATATTACCACACTATAGCTACACCGTACTGTCTACGGTCAAATTACTAAATGTAAGGAGCATAGTTCTTGTAATAGGTCTCTGAAGTTTAAATGGTAGCAGCTATTCAATATGACTCTCATATAATGTTCACATTTACATGGAAGGACTGAAGATAAAATCGGAGAAGCTCAAATTTACATACTACATAGAGCAATTACATTACATCTTAGCATGAAATATTGGGCTCAAATATTGTACTAAAGTTCACAAGGAAATTTCTCTTAATTACTTAGAGCTGGATCCAGACTCAAGTAAGTGACTGAAATTAGTTACTCCTGGGCTAAACCATGTTGATTGCAGGGGAGTTATATTTCACCTGTTGCAAACAGTATTAGAGTTGAGAAGTGATGTTTCCTATCCCAAGTCTAAATAACAGTGTGATAGTAAAGCTGGTCAGTATCTGTGTGCAATAAGCAATTCAAAGATATATCCCTGCATGCAAAGAATGCAATTAACTTGTCTCCCCCTGCAATCAACATGGTTTAGCCCAGGAGTAACTAAGTTCAAGCACTTACTTAAGTCTGGATCCAGCCCATAGTAAGAAACCTAAGAAGTTTGTAAAAAGGTCTACGTGGTCAGATTCCAAGCAGTAAATGGAGTCCTGCTATAAAAAGTTTCATAATATACTTGCATCAGTACAGTCTGACCTGTGCAATGAAGCATGTGAGATGTGTATTAGCAGAGAGCTATTCTACATTTTCTAACCCAAAGTGGTGCCTGGAAGGCACTCTGTCCTATATAGCCTATTTTCTAACTTTGTGTGGACAGAAATGACTATGCCACCATCTCACCCAAAAGCTTCTTCCAAGACTTGATGAGCGATTTTGATAGTGCGATGACCTCTTCATCATTGCTCTGCTTTCTCACTGCGTTCACAGACATGCCAACCCGAGTGGACTAACAAAAACATGCATTGTTACCGGAGGTCCAGCATCACACAGTATAAACCAAATACAAAGACATAATATTACTCCACTGTTAAATCTAGAGATTAAATGCCATTTAATCATTTATAGTCCATGTTAAATCTTCATTTAATTTCTATATTAGTTGTAAGTACTTTTGGGACACAGGGGGCTAGATTCACAACACGGTCATTAAAGACAGCATGTACGCAATCTACGTAACAAAACACTACGTAGATAGCGTAAAATAGTTACTACACATGCATAGTAGTCTGAATCTGAAAATTAGGCACGTATGTAAAAAATTACAGGGTTGTGAATCCGGTCCAGGACCATCAGTTCCAGATTCTTTTAATCATCATAGAATCTGCAGTCTGAAAGGCAACATGGGTTCCCCGGGTTGCATCTCTTCTACAAGCAGTTCTGACTACTTTAACACTGCACAAATATAACCTAGAACTCACATTGCATCTGTCCCTTTGCAAACAAATGTAGAGTGCTAGCCATCCTAGCTAATCCTATATATTTAAGTTTTGAATTACTCCAAGTAGGAAGAAAATGTAATGGTGAATCTACCAATAAAAAAACATAAATAACAAAAGAAAACAGAATAACATTATTAAAGAAAAAATATTCAGCAAACCATCCATCAGTGGAATGATATATCAAGCACATACACAATACACTTCAATAAACAAACACAATCCCAACCAGTACCTGCAACAAGTCAAGAGTTACAGACATGTTCTTCAACTCCTTTAACAGCTCTAGAGCCCCATCCTGTAAGAGAAATGTAGTGTAGTGAGGCCCTCCGATATGGGACCCCACTGTACAAAGACATCAGTATCAGACATTTGGAAATATAACAGAAATAGATAAACAGAACTGTGACTTGTTACAATATTTTAGGGTTAGCAATACAAACGCTAAGTTATTTAAACCCACTCACTAAAAGGGAACATTGTTTCAAGAATCAGAGTGGAAAGAAAATATAGATTTAGAGATTATTAGTAGATTTAATAGATTATTCAAATTACAGTTAATCATTTATACATGGGGTTTTAGAAATGTTAGGCATAAACTTTTCGTTTAGGTGAGGTTTCTGCCCAATTAGAGCTGCATCCACATTATTTAGAGAAGTCTGACCTATTCTATGTTATTTAATGGGATACTACACAGTTGGTGTAGAATTTTGGAGTCAATAAATGACTTAATTTACTATAGCAGTATCATACTACTACATTAACAAGTCATTTATTGACTCCAGAACTATAAGTCTACACCAACTATAGAGCATCTCCAAATGCCTGAAGATCTTATAGTCTCAGGTTGGTTAACCCATGAATCTAGTGATGCACTGCAAGACCCAGCACACCCAGACAGACAGCATGCTCGGGCTTGCAGTTACACAAAAGATGGTGTTACCTATCTGATCATCATAGATTCAGGTTCCCCCTTTTAATGGGGACCATTTTAAATTAGCGGGTGCTATAATAGTATCGATGTCGCCTCGTATGCATAGCCTTCATGACACTAGGAGCCGGTGACCCTTTCCAACTAGAAGGTTTTGGGGTTCAGAACTCGCCGTGCTCTTTTTGGCCACCATCTTATCCAGCTTCTTAGCGATCCGAATGACCTCCTCCCCCTTCGCCGACATCCTTCCCAGTCTCCACAGACTCTCGGGATGTGGATGTTGCAGCCGCGTCGGGGCTGTCAGCTATCTGGTTTTTCAGTTATTTATCACAGTAGGTAGATTTCACAAAAACCTAGTTCAAACAGTCCGGAGGGGTCTTCACTCCTACCGCTCTATGGAACTTGTAGTCCTCGGACAAATATTACCCATTCGTACTCATGTGAACGCGCCTTAAATTGTACTACAACTCCCATAACTCTAAGCAGCGTTAGTTACGTTACCTATGGTGCAAGGGCTCCTGGATCTTGAAGTCTAGCTATATTACGCGTTCCTTTAAGGGCGTTTGGTTCTGGACCATTCAAAACTACATTTCCCAGTGTGAACTAGGCCTTCATACCCGTTAGTGATGCTTTGATGCTTGGATGCAGGTCCAGACTACAGAGCGTTACTACCATACCATGGCGATACTGCAGAGTATGGTATTATCACATTATGCATAGTATTTAATTTTATAACAGTATGCCTAAAACATATATAGTTGTTTTATTAATTGCACTCAATTAATTTATCATATTTAACATGTTTGTTATTATGAATAACATTGCAACATTATTTTATTTAATTCAAGCAATGCAGTGGTGGATAAAATGATGATTCTTCATTTCCTCCACAGGTCCAAGCTATATTTTACAATCCTAGATACACAGTCAGAACAGGGGTCCTTAGGTACTGCCAAAAATGCATATTTTACAGGTGTGTTCATTACTGACTGACATGTGAACCACAGGTTGTACACATTAGTGGCCGTATTCACACCCAAGAAGCTTCTGCTGCTTAGATGCGTAGATGATCAAAAGTACCTACTACACATCCGTAGTAGGTCATTTACGCGATCTACGTACCAGTTATATGGTAGTTTAGTAGGAAAGAGACAGCCTAATGCCACCTCGGGGAGTGTTTTGTTAGAAGTGTTTAGTTTAGACAGGGAGGGCATCCTTCTTAAGAAGGAAACTACGCACAGTAAGATAAGGTAGCCCTATGGCACTCTTAAGTGCTATAAGGTACCTAAAAACGGCAGGTGAATTATGGGCTGCACCCAGTGGCGTAGCTACAGGGGTCGCAGCGGTCGCAATTGCGAAACGGCAGGCGGATTATAGGCTGCACCAATGGGTTAGGTGCGGATCCGGCCCTAGATCACTAGTGATTATGACTAGATCTGGAAAATGTTATCAGGGGATGTCACCTGTGACTTTTGTCCCAGGCCTGGAGAGAGAGCGGACCCACCGATACTCTCCTTATTTCTCCAGCAGCAGGTATCTGCCGTGTCCTACCGCTGATACTTGCTGCTGGAGAGTAGCAGGATACAGAAGAAGGATAAAGGTGCAGAAGGATATCCCTGCACATCAGCCTGCTGTGACTCAGAATCCCAGGACAGGACGTTGCAAGCCTTATCCGGACCCCAAAGCTCCTGGTGCAGACCATGTGCACCATGTGTTAGTGGTATTTGAGAACAGATGGTAAGAAGCTCAGCTTAGACAGACTCAGTCAATCTACCTACCCACTGGCAGTGGTTAAGTGATTTACAGGCATAAGCCCAATGTTTGCCATCTTGAGATTGCTGTAGCATAGGATCAGGGCTCTCCATTACGAAGTATGGGGACTGAGTTTCGCCTGGTGTGTTTGTGTGAGTGTTCAATGATATTGCATCTGTTGCACCTTTTTAAATAGAAACTGGTGCCTTAATAAATAGACCCCTGAAAATGACGAGAACGCAGGTAGATGATAGGAGTTGTTGGAATTATGACTAATACCACGTTCAGATTACCAGCCCTGCAAATTTGCAGGGACACGCCGGGCTGCCCGTTCACACAGACAGCGGTGACCCGGGATTTCCCTGGTCACCGCTGTGCAGTGGAGCCGCGGGACCCGGCTTTCTCCGCCAACCCCTTCTTTTTAGCCGGGTCTAAGACCCGGCTAGAGAGAGCCGGGGTTTGCATTCAGATTGCCAGAAAAAGCCAGGGTTTTCATGAAACCCGGCCATTTAATGAAAACCCCGGCTTTTAGCTGGTAATCTGAACGGGGTATAATATAGGTAATAAATAAACCTTTTTTTTGAACCAATCAGGTGTTATATAAGTAATGTTCCTGATATCATTAGCATTATAATGTACATGAATGCATTTAATGGTGAATGGCAATGAAGGTACAGTCAAAGGTGGAAAAATTTTATATGATTTATTTTGTGTACAGTCAGAACAGTTAGAGCCGTTTCTAGACCTAGTAGAGTCCAGGGTGAAAAATGTTTTTGTGCCCGATCCCCCCTAAAAAACAAAACAAAAAAGATATGCATGTGTCCCGCCATTTATTGCCATCTCCTTGTATGTGCCCAGCCATCCTCTTCTGTCCTTTTTTTTATGTGCCCAATAACTGACTTCTGCCCCTTGAAATGTGTGTCCAGCCTCCATTTCTGGCTCTTGTATGTGTATCCAGCCTCCTTTTCTGCCACTTCTATGTCCCCAACAATTCTGCTTAATAACCAATTGTAAGTTTCACTTTACCTTTACTTCTTCTCCCTCTTCCTCATTCCTAATGGTATCATCCACATTGTCGTGAGTCCCCGCTGCGATGTTACAGATTGCGAAATAGGGGCAACCTAAAGTGTCTTTTCGGGTGTCCCTATTTCGAATGTGTAACACCGCAGATTTTTTTATTTTTTATGAATGGATGAGTATGTGATTCCCATACTCACCAATTCATTTTCGGGGTCCGGGTGACTTAGGGTTAGGCTGCGGGAGGGGAACTTAGGCTGTGTGTGTGGGGGGGTGACTTAGGGTTAGGCTGCGGGAGGGGGGACTTAGGGTTAGGCTGCGGTGGGGGAATGACTTAGGGTAAGGGAGTAGGGAAGCCTTACCTTTCGGAGCACTGTGTTCGGTACTCCAGGGATCGGTTGCTATGCCGCTTCGAGGCATGAGCAATTGATTTCCCAGCCAGTTCCGAACTGGCTGGGAGTGAACGGCCCTATCAAAATAGGGCCGTTCGCTACAGAGCCCCACACTCATAATGGAAGAGCACAAACACAGACTTTTGCCATTGTTTTTTCTGAAATGCTGTAAGGAACTTTAGGGGCTGGGTTGTTGGGGACCTACACCCCATCCACATAAACAGTATTGGTTATGTAAGGCTCCTACAGGAGTTGCAGTCTATGGGCCTGATTCACAGATAAGAAAAAAATAAGTACGCCCGGATTCACAATAGTATGCGCCTAGGTTGCAGGTGAACTCCCAAGACCCTCGTTCGTATGGATCTTGGCTGACTTCCACCTCCATAGGGCTACATTAAGTCATCATGCGTATCTTTATGCAGATTTTGCAAACCCTGCCCATACTGATATTTACACGCCTCCGCTCACCCACTTTTCTTAGCTTCCTCCTTACAGAGTTGAACTCGGTGCGTAACATCTGGATTGCATATGTGCAATTCACATAAAATCGCCAAGATATGCACACGGCCTGAATCAGGGCCTATGTGACACAGCCTGGGGCAGAGTGACTTAAATTGCACAGCTCCTAGAAATGGCCCTGGGTATAGACCTTTACAGTCAGCTGCTTATGCCCATTTATTATCAATTTGGTTGCTGACTTAAACCATACAAGCCATTTGCCATGTGTCACACTGTGAGTGATTATGCTGCATAGCCATCAATGTGTCCCTGACTGTCTTGAGCTTATTATAAAAAACCTTCTCAGGCATCATGCTCACAACTCCACATAGAGCCAGGACATTTGTCCAACATGGTCACAGATAATTAATCTTTCCAAAATTCCTGTCCAGTTTGTGATGACACGCCGCAATGTCACCTTATAACTTCCACTGCATTCCAAAGTTTTTATAGACATTAGATAGATAGATAGATAGATAGATAGATAGATAGATAGATTTGTGAGATGATACAGTTAGAAGTTTTAAGGGGGGCTCTTGCCATAATAGATAGATAGATAGATAGATAGATAGATAGATAGATAGATAGATAGATAGATAGATTTGTAAGATGATACATTTTCCTTTTGACTAGTGTTTACCCTCAATAACTTGATCTGTGTTAGCATTAGAGAATTGCTTTCAGTTTTTATACCCGTAGCATTTGGTTTTGTCTTATGATCTTATGAAGATAGCAATATTACTGTGCTCTGCTGCTATGTGTTCTGTCCCAGAATACTTTTCATTTACAATCATATAATCGTCCCTTTTTTATATAAAAAATTGGGAATGGTTTTAAGGGCGCTCCTATCCAAAACAGCCTGCTATATTTCCCCAACAAGGAATATCACTAGCAATCCTTATAAAGGCCACAGGAAAAGTTATATATAGGGAAATAAAGTGTGTGCTAATGTAATGGTAAATGTGAGTAAATAAAGTTCTGATTACAGTTGGCTGGGCAGATCAAGCAAATATATATATCTGACCAGCTTTGTTGATTTTTTTATTAAATATGACAGGACCTTATTGAAAGTTAACACTTACATTTTCACTATTGACTCTGCTTCAAGAATGGATTTCTATGGAGATTGCATTGCAGTATGTTTGACTTTTTGCATCTTTTAACACAGATCTTAGGTTATGTTTATTGTTATTTCTGTGATGACAGATAAGTGGGCTCCCATTTTACGCAAACACATATGCAGTTCTTTAAAAATATCATATCAGCCATCACTAGCATAAGGTATGTGACTGTGTGTAAAGTGACCATCCATTCACACGTTAGCTAGCTAAAAGGAATGAAGCATCGTTACAAGTCACATTCATATAAACAAGCCACCTGCATTTGTGCGCATACAGATTATCTTCATTCTGATACTTGCTCCTGTTTTTCGAGGTGCATTCAAGTTCTGAAGTGTTATTTTTTCATGAAAAGCAAATACACCTGGAAGCTGACATTACTGGGCCTGATTCAGAGATTGAAAATAAGAACTTAAAGTTACACCTGGGCTAAACCATGTTGATTTCAGGGGAGTCAAATTTCATTTGTTGCAACAGTATTATAGTTAAAAGGTGATGTTTCCCAGCTCAAGTCTAATTAGCAGTTTAAAAGTGAAGCTGATCAGGTATCTGTGTGCAATAAGTAAAAGCAAAGCATTCTCCCTGCATGCATAGAATAACATTAACTTGACTCCCCCTGAAATCAACATGGTTTTGCCCAGGTGTAACTTTAAGTTCTTATTTTCAGCCTCTGAATCAGGCCCACTGTCACTTCTCAACTTAGTCTCCATCTAACCACACACATTTTTCACGATGTCACCGCCATGACAGCATTGCCGCCGTGAGTGCTTTTTTGGCGGTATGTTGAGACCATTGGAAAATCGCTGAAGCAAGGGAAACACGACTGGCAAACGTGCAACCATAAGGAAGATCTTTCAACGTTGGAAAAAGCCAAAAATATGCTTGGTGCAAGAACAGGTGAGTATGGAGCATGAGGAATCACATTGGAGAAACTGCTGCAGAAAGGCCGTCCAATGAGGAGGAGCATTGTCATGATGGAAGAGCACAGGCACAGACATTTGCCATTGTTTTTTCTGAAATGCTGTAAGGAACTTTTGGGGCTGGGTTGCAATCACTTTTGCTACACTGCATGCCCAAGCGCCTTATTACCGCTACGTGGGAGGTGAGATGAACTATGTACTCTGTACTATCCAGACTTTCACACCCTCACTGTCTAATGTAAGGATGCCACAGAAGTTTTAAGGGGGGGCTCTTGCCATAATTCTTTGCGAGTTAGGGGATAATCGTCACCTGTTCCTGCATGGCAGTCTGGATCCAGCCAAAATCACTAAAAACATAGGACCGGATCCAGACTCCCACATGCTTTCCGTACGTATGGGGTCTTTCCCACCGAGAGGGGAGTGAACTCCTCCTGTCACTCCCTCTCTGGTGCATGCCTGACTTAAATGATATGTGCGGATCAGTGGTCCGTCTGACTGCTAATCCGCTCATACATACTAAATAGCTCCCGTACTGTAAGATTTCACCTTGGCGGGCGGAGGGGAAGCACAGTCCATTTGTTCTAAATTTGCATCGTACAGAACTAGGTTCCATACGATAGTAAGTACATTAGTGTTACGTTAGACTAACATAACATCTGGAGGGTGCATGCACCCTCCAGTCAAAACACCCCACTAACGAACTTTGAGTGCGTAAATTTGTTGTCGGACACAAGTCTGGATCCGGTCCTTGTGACCGGGGCCTTTGCTATGTGTGACCCAGCTGCCAGACATGCACAGTGTATTAAAATATACTGTATAATAAAAATTTTTATTTGAAGTTGAAAAGGTTTTAAAATAGTACAGAATTTTCAGTCTCCTCATCATATAATGCCTTAGTCTTCAGTATTTTAAATAAGCTTTCCCTTGCTATCACCAACTAAATTTTATTGCCAAGGGTGGTAAATTTGCGCCATAGATAGGGCTAATCTTCAAACGATAAATAGACTTCATAGTATATTCCGCTTATTGCAAGCCTTTTTACACCCTGTGAATGCAGCATACAACTGAAACCTGTACTTTGTACCTGCTACTTAGAAATTTTACAAGCTAGTCACAGATCCCAGAATGTTTGGGTGGTATGATGTAATACTGTAGCATTTGCTGTAGAGGGCACTCGTAGGCAACAATCCCTGAGAGTTCCTATTCTGTTTTAAACTTGTTTTCTTTTTATATCTTTACATAGAGTTTTACAGAGAGTAAGTATATGGGGAGTTTGTGATTTAATGTCTTTCAGTGTAGTTTTTTCCCTTCTTTTACAAAGCCTTTGACAAACTTTTTAAAATAT
>WWET01004236.1:19500-32209 GCA_011038615.1 Limnodynastes dumerilii
AAATTAATTGTATTCTTTGCATGCAGGGATATATCTATGAATTGCTTACTGCACACAGATACTGACCAGTGTTACTATTACACTGTTATTTAGACTTGGGATAGGAGACATCACCTCTCAATACTGTTTGCAACAGATGAAATATGACTCCCCTGCAATCAACATCGTTTAGCCCAGGAGTAACTAATTTCAAGCACTTACTTAAGTCTGGATACAGACCATTATCGATGATAGACCACCATATAATATTGGTTTAACACAAATGGGCTGGTACAGGGCTTGACAGTAAAATCAAATCGGATGGCTGTTACATCGGATGCATGCAGGGAAAATACTTTGATTTTGCACATATAACTCACATACTGCATAGCTTTATATTAGAGTTGAACTAGAAAACTTCACTTCTCAACTCTAATATTGTTTTCCAATTTAAAATTTGCCTTCCCTGCAGTTCAAGATTGTTTTGCTCAGGTCTACACTTGCACCTGTTTTGTCCTTACTCTCAGACTGATTCTGGCCTTAAAAAGGTTGTCTCATTTCGGCACTGCTGAGCTGACAGTGTAAATAAAAAAAATTACAGTATGAACACATTGACTAAGATCAACATTACAGTTACAAAGAAATCATTGTGAAAATGGACTAGACTTTAAAAATTATATTCAACTGTGTCAAAAACAGGAAACTCCTGGGTCTTTGTTCGGGTTATTCCCCTGATGGTGCCAAACAAGCATTTAGTTTGGATATTGTGTGACACCATTTTGTTTAATTTATAAAAAATGTTTTATTTACTTGAAAAAATAATAACATGGCAAGATTGGTTTATTTGTATGAATACATTTGAATCTAACAATAAAATGACAATGTAGACCGGTCACACACCACTGGCACAACAATCCTGATGGACTTTGCCCTGGCCAATGATCTCTGAGCTGTACCCTAAAAATAGGAGTTTTTGGGCCAGGTTTACTAAGCTGTGACCCTGGCAACCAATCAGATTCTAGCTGACATTTTCTAGTATGTAATAGTAAAGTACAAGCTAGAATCTGATTGGTTGCTATGGGCAATATCTCCACTTTTCATTTCCCACAGTTTAGTAAATCTGGCCCTTGGAGTAAATGGCAGGATACAATATATTTAAACAATATTACCAACTCCTGATGAGCCTGACTATGTTAAAACTCTGAGCCAATTTACCGGCAACAACTGTGAGTTTCTGCTCAAAAAAAGATTGCAATATGCACGCCCACAAAGTCCAGGAAGTAGATGCAGGACCAACATTGTTACATCATGATCAGTAAAATTGGGACTCTTTAAAATTCCAATTAATACATCTGATGTCCTTATAAACGATTGTTCATTGCAGTATACATGCTGGTAAGATATCGCTGGAAACACTTGTATATTGCATGATCTGAATGATAATCGTATCTAAAGCATGCAGTGTATACCCACCTTTAGAGTTTAAAACTTTTGTGCAATTTTCCTATTGTTTATAAAATGATGTACAATTATTAGGTTTTTAATCTGTTACAGTAAATCTGTCCTCATTAATTCGTGTTCAACAGTGAACAATAGAGCTGAGTGTCACTAGTGAAAGTAAAGGTTATGCTGGGTACACACTGGAGGGTTATCGTGCTGTGACATCTTACCAGTGTGTACTGTCCCACATTCCTGCAGAATCATCTAAGACAGCATCACATTGTGGAAATAAATTTTTTGAAGCTTCTAAATGTCACAATCAAAAATTGACCAATGTCTGCTTTCTTCACAGTCTACTGAACGATCCAACGCAGAATCGTTTTCAGTGTGGACAGTACAAAAATCAGTTCCAGAATTGTGATTAATCACAGTAACAAGGAGCTGGATCCAGACCTAGTTAAGTGCTTGAACTTAGTTACTCCTGGGCTAAACCATGTTGATTGTAGGGAGAGTCATATTTCATCTGTTGCAAACAGTATTAGAGATGAGAGGTGATGTTTCCTATCCCAAGTCTAAATAACAGTGTGGTAGTAAAGCTGGTCAGTATCTGTGTGCAGTAAGCAATTCAAAGCTATATCCCTGCATGCAAAGAATACATTTAACTTGACTCCCCCTGAAATAAACATGGTTTAGCCCAGGAGTAACTAAGTTCAAGCACTTAACTAGGTCTGGATCCAGCCCTATGTCTGATCATTACAAAACATGCCAGTTTGTACCCAGCTTAGTTTTGATAAATTTACCTGTATATCAGAGACACATGGAGAAAAAAATCAAGACTATAAACAGCTGTAGTGATATATTTTCACACTTGAAAATGTAACATAATTATGAGTCATCTTAAACTAATTCTAGTTATTCTTGAACATTGTTTTAAGACTGGATGCTGAGAAACAGTTAATTGAAGCGAGGGAAAGCCAGGGGCTGCCTCCTCCCTTCAGCTCTACAGTCTCTGGCAGATTTGGGTGGGGTCCTTAATGAGGAAACCGCACCTCCAGTGGAGTCAGGCGGCTCCCAGACTGAATCCCAGAGAGACTGTCAGCGCCTGTCCCCCCTTTCCCCCTTCTCCTACCAGACCCCAGGGGTGGGGGACAGAAGTCCCAGCTTCCAGGCTCCTCTCACATGTATAGATTGTTTATTATATTGTGCAGTGTTCCTTAAACAGACCATAACACAAGTAGAACAAACCACTAAGTTTAATAGCTTCCCAGTACTGAGACATGGTGGGCATTGTTTAGTATTTCCAATGATCCCATCTTAATAAGCATGCTGTCATGACTGCAATCATGACACGCATGTTCATATGCTATGACCTAGTCTACAGGATCCCTGTTCTGTGCTGTGTGTGAGTAATGTTTCCTTTACCGTATCTCAGCTGAACAATGAAAATCAACTCCCAGAATCTTCGTTCAGATGATCATGTCTGTATTACAGTAGCTGTAAAATGTAATTTGGACACTATTGTATAGTGTTATTGTAAATTCTGAAGAGCCTGGAACTTCATTGTCCTGCAACTTCCAGGGCCGATGCAAACACAATATAAGCACCATTGTATTAACAATGAAGTGAGTCATTGAGCTAATTTGCTATGGAATGAGTCCATAGAAAAGAATGCAGTATTATATTGCTGGATATTTAATCATTTAAATAGATACTGTTGAATATGTTTTATATATATATATATTATGCATACTTATTAGCTATATATATTTAATACAATTTCTTGTTATTGCAAATGTCGAATCAGCCAATCATGCTGCAGCTAAGCTGCTAAGGTGCAGACTCTAATGTACTTCCAGGATTTACCAGAGGCACACTTAAGGAAGCGTGGGCTTAGCTGCATGCCTCAAGCAGGCTGCGACCTGAGAGCCGGCCTTCAATTGGGGAATTAGCGCAGATTTGAGACTGAAACTTATCAGAAATCTGCTGATAGTCTGAGAGTAGGAACAATGCAATACAATACATCACACACTGTCTGTGTTCACAGGTATAGCACATCCAGGAGCAATGCTGGATTGATAGCATAGCTATGTACAGGGACACTTCTGAAGGCGCAGAAATGGAGCTAAAAGATGCAGATAACCTTTATGTTGATACAAGAACAGGAACAGGACTGATTAATTAGGTAAGAGGCTCGGGAACAGCATTTTATGGGAGAGCCAGCCCTAAAAAACACTACTGTGCCACCTTTCATTAACAATTTTTATTGAAAATTTTATTCACACATATAGTATAATGCAAAAAATAAACATACAGAGGTGGAGTCTGAGGCAGGTATGTCAAATACCTGCCAACCCGGCACCTTTACATAACAATCCTGAGGTACCACCTGATACAGGTACAAAATACCAAACAAAGATAAACCAAAAAGACATTGCATTACAGCAGCAATGAAGGACACAGCATGGTGTTCATGTACCATGTAGAAAGCTTTATCATGTATTTATATAAAATAACATACACTCTGTTCCAGAGACACAAGCTATGGTTCAGGGGAGGTAATATATTTGAAACTATAGCCCAAAGTACAGCAAATATAGGGCAGTACCATAGCATTTGTCAGAAATTTTCATCTACACCATTACAGTTAAGACAACAAGAGGTAGGATATAAACCCATCTTCTACAAACCAAAAGGGATATGATAATTGTGATATAGGATAAAGTCATGAATTTACGTGTACCAAAAACATGTGCAACCAGGCTTAACTTCTCCCAAAGAACCTCCAGGGAAAAGACATAGCATTACAGCAGCAATGAAGGAGCATGGTGTTCATGTACCATGTAGAAAGCTTTATCATGTATTTATATAAAATAACATACACTGTCTGTTCCAGAGACACAAGCTATGGTTCAGGGGAGGTAATATATTTGAAACTATACCTTAGCCCAAAGTACAGCAAATATAGGGCAGTACCATAGCATTTGTCAGAAATTTTCATGTACACCATTACAATTAAGACAACAAGAGGTAGGATATAAACCCATCTTCTACAAACCAAAAGGGATATGATAATTGTGATATAGGATAAAGTCATGAATTTACGTGTACCAAAAACATGTGCAACCAGGCTTAACTTCTCCCAAAGAACCTCCAGGGCAACCTTCAAGTTAAGGGTCTCATAGAGATTGCAGGGGCCCAAATCTCCAAGAAGGGATTAGATTGGGAATGCTATCCCTGAACAGAGCAAAGAGGGTGAGTCTAAATTTCAGGTACCTGTAAATAAAACAGTGTTCAGGAGTTAAAATTTGTGTTGCAACAAAATTTACTGAGGTTATTCACATTTATATGTTCTAAATCTGAGAGGAAGGGTCTAAATCATCATCCGTCCATTACAGACTAAGGAGTATATACAATAAATGAAGTGCACCAGCTAGGAAGAAAGTTATTATAACTGAAAATCGGGGAGAGTAAGACCTCCTGAAGCCGTAGATCAGCTGAGGACTGCCAAATACATGTTGCTTTCAGGATGGCACAAATACATAACTAATAATTAAGAATGTAAAATATATAGATTTGTACTTGTAAGCGGGGGACATGAGGTATTTTGGTTTAAAAACCATTTTAACCAGGTTTATCAGTCATCATAGAAATATGTGTCAGAAGGGGTTATATCAGGGTTGTCGACTTTTTGGGATACCAGGAGAACTGCCCGAATTTCAGGAGTCTCCCGTATATTCCGGGAGAGTTATAATGCACCATTGCCCAGAAGACCTCAATCCATTATAAATAAATAATGCCCACAACACACAGCCATACTTAAAAATAAACTTAAACTGAATACAATATTTTTAGGTCCATATATACTATATGAAAACTTCTTTGAATTGTAATTTGCCAAAGAACAACAATTTTAGAAGATGTCAGATTATTGAAAGTTGTTTTTTTGGCAGTCTCTATTTCAAATAGGCAACCATTAAAAAAAATTTCCTGGAAGCGCCGTCCGCTAGACCTGATGCACCGGCTAGGGACTTTTAGGGTTAAGGGAAGGTTTAGGGTTAGGCTCTGGTGAAGGTAGAGTTAGGGTTAGGGCCATGGAAGGGGAGGGTTAGGGTCAGGCTGTGGGGAAGGAAGGGTTAGGATTGAGGTTGGGGTTAGATTTGATACTTACCATTTGGAGCATCGTGTTTGGTGCTCTGGCGATTGTTTGATTTTCCTCTTTGAGGCAGAAGCAGTCGGTTTCCCAGCCATTTCGGACCCTGCTGGAAGAGAACGGCCCTATCCAAATTGCACACCTACAAATCATACCCTCCAGCTGTAGCTATTTAGCTGCTTTTTAACAGTCTGTACCATCTAAAATGGCTTCTGTACTGGGTACTGACCAAGCAATTTCGCAAGCAAATACAAGTGGATATGCAGGATAATTTTTTCACTTTATACAGTGTTGTAATAAGGCAAGTGTCATTTACTTTATAATCTGTACATATTAAACTTAGAAGTACAGCTGAGCTTCCATGTATTGACTGGTTTATTTGCAGCAGTGAGACAGAATAATGATAGACTTTCTGCTCTATGTAAGGGGCAGGTGGTAGTAGAAATATCACAATACAATAACTCTGCATGTCTGGAGACTGGAAATATGACTTTATGTCACCATATTACAGGAAAAGACTGTCACTTGAGGAGGTAAGTACTCTGGTGCTGCATATATGTATGCCATTTATAGAACGGTATATAGATACTCCATGTTGTAATAAAAGGAATGCAAATGCAATGTTCATATAAGAAAAATAATGCCTGATTTTGTATGTAGCAAACAAATACAAGGGAATTTTGTCTTTTCACATTTCAATTTTGACACCCCCAACGTAACATGGTTTTACCAAGATGTTTAAGCTTCTTTGCAGCTTCCATCTACTATCTTTCCTGTCTCATTCTATCAATCCCTCAATACCTACAACATATTCTACTGCACCCCCCTCAGGATTTGCATTGTTCTCTTGTGTGTAGTTTATGGCATCTTTCCCTCTCTTTATTCTCCCCTCTCCCACACAGGAAGCCCTCTCCTGTGTCCCGCTCAGCCTGACATGTGCTTGTGTGTGTGTGTGCTTCCTGCAGCCTGAAGAGCTGTGTCTCTGTCTGGAGGGGTCTGTGGGAAGCTGGGATCTCCCCAGATCTCACACGCGACTGCTGCACTTCCTGCCATGTCTCCATCACACGCAGGGACATTATAGAAGTCTCCCTGGCAGTCAGCAGGGACACCAACTGCACTCCAGGGGTTGAGTCCGGAGACGCCAGAGCAGGGTTTTTTTATGCATCCCCCCCATACACCCTACTCCCTGGCACACGTCCCTGACATTCCCAGAGCTGTTAACTCTCACTATGTTCTAAAGGAAGTCACAAAAACCTAGGAGAAGAGGGACAGAGGTGACACACAGTAGAAGAGAAACATTTCTTGGAACTGGATACCCTAAGTTGAAAAATACATTTACATATTTGAGTCATTACATCAGACATTAATGTTCACATTCTGACTAGTCTATACTAAAATATATGACCTGGTTACTGTCTTATGGGTGTGGGTCCCCAGAAAGAACTGCCCTATTTCGATGGGGTGTTTTCTCCCAGCCAGTTTCGAACTGGCTGGGATTTCGATGCCATATGCCTCGATGAGGCATAGCAGTTGATCCACGGAGCATTTTCAGTGCTCCGAAAGGTAAGGCAAAAAACTACCCCAACTGTTTCCCTAATTCTAACCCTCCCCTCTATTACCTTAACCCTCCCTTCCCTGCAGCCTGACCCTAACCCACCATCTCCCGCAGCCTGACCCTAACCATCCCTAATGTGCAGCCTGACCCTAACCCTGGAGAGGTTACTCACGTTTCCTGAGGTCTGGGTCCTGCGGTAGCGATCGGCATACTCACCCATTCCGAAAAAAAAAAATCTAAACTAAATGGGAATTCGAATTTGAAATAGGGACATCCAAAAAGGAACTTTTGGGTGTCCCTATTTCGCAAATCAGACTTTCTAACCGGGGACTGCAACCGCTGTCTTATATGACCTGTACCTAATGATGCGTATTACAATGTGACTGAGTCCATGTAATTTACATCGGGGGTTTAACAAGTATTAAGAAAGTATGATTTGCAGCTAATTAAAATCTAACCTTATAAGCATGAATGCCAACGTTTGCAAATGAATATCAAGGAGATTGTGCTAGAACTATTGAGGTGCTGTACCAAAGGGGTGTGTTCTCTATATATAACCACTCTTGATTATATCTAGCGCTGCCAGGAAAACTATTTCTTTAAAAAAAGTAGTATCAGTATTTTGTTAAATTAATAGTGAAGTTATTGTGAAGATTGTGAATAGGACATTTGCTGTTTTCTCCATCTTCATCTGATTAACAAGAGACCAAAGTGTATTTTATATTTCTATCTCCATTATTTAAGTCATGTTGTCTTAGATAACTGCCAATCTTTGATTACAAATTGGCCTCCATGATTTTGGGCATCTCCATAGGCCTCATTGCTGGGAAATAGGAGACAATTTTTAAATTCTGTCATCATACCACAGTGACTTTCCGAACTGATTAGGGAGATTTCCAAACACGTCAGGGAGATTTTCAAACATATCGGGGATTCTCCCTGATATTTAGGGAGTGTTGACGACTATGCTAATAAGTCATGTATGTATAAATAATAATCCAAATTATGGACCTGATCTTGAACTCTGTGCATAAGTCCACACGTAGGAGGGGTGTGAACTCCCGTCACTCCACTCTCGTATGCGGAGTTACCTTAATATCTTCACACAGATTTGCCTACCACCGCTCACTTACCTGCATCTGCATGTCTACACCCGCCCCTGTTTGAGTTCTGTACGATAGGAGTTCCATTGTGGAATCTCTAGTGCGTGCATGCACCTGCTAGCAAGTCACCTGACTTCCACAAGCAGCTTGCAGAAGTCAGGTATCATTACTAGTTTAGGATCAGGCCCTATGATTAACAGAAAAAAGGAGCAAGGGGCTAATCCAGATTAAGGGAGTAAGGGTAAAATAGGTGCAAGACCTGAGCAAAACCATGTTGCAATGTGAGGGGTGCAAATGAATTGAAATGTTTTTGCATGCAGGGAAAATACTTTAGTTTTGCACACACATAGATAAACATACTGCATCGCTTTGTGTTTACTATGGAAATGAAAGTTGAACTAGAACATACACCACTCAACTATGATTGTTTCCACTGTTTAAACGTACCGTCCCTTGCAGTTCAAAATGGTTTCGCTCAAGTCCCTTAAAAAAAAGTGCAACTCTGGATCAGCCCCAAAATGAGTTCAGAGGTGATGTTTTGTAGCTCCTATTAATTGCAGATTTTTGGTATCTGTGTGCAATAAGGAAAATCAGTCAGTATTTTGCACCCACATTACAGAATGCTTTGTCCAGGTGCAGATTAACATCATTTTGTGCAGTTACTAACTCTGGCTCAACCCCAGTGTGTCTACCAAGATAGTAGTGACTGTATGTTTGTTACTTAGCACATAATCTGGAGCTGATCCATAGTTAGTATAAAGAAAAAAGTAAACTTACAGCAGTGCCACTCACATTCAATCGCAATATACAAATTTAGAGTTGACTAGGAGCACTGGCTTGTGGATTTATATATTCAATGTTCCATATTCAGACTTAAGTGTGCTTTAAGAATGCATGAAAACGCAAAATTCCGCACTTATGTGGCAAGTGCACTCCCATCACACTCCCCTCTGACGGACAGAATTTAGCTGACTTCCGTGTCCCATAGACCTACCTTAACTTCTCTGTTCGCATCGTGTGGACGTAGTGAACGTACATACGGAAGTGCCTAACCCAGCCCATACTGTACAATTTAAATGTTCCCCCCACCCACACTACATATTCTCCCAGTTACAAAGTATTGTCACAAGCTGTTGTATGGAGTTGTGCATGTGCGGAAATCAACTCCATATATAGTTAGATCTGATGCAAAACATCTGCCGCGCTCATTCGCAGATTGCTTTAAAAAACACACCAATTTACGCACATGGCATGCATATGTTTGCAAACGTTATTAAGTCTGAATACAGCCAATAAGATCTGCACAGGGTAACATAAAAGGATATAACAATTGAAATGGTATTTTAAGCAATCAATCCAGTATCATAAGCTGTTAATCTAGCTGTGTATAGAAGGACCCTTTGCTGATGGTCTGTGATTCAGCAGATGCACCTGAAGGTACTTCCCAACTAAATACGTAGACAATAATAACAGGTAAAAAATAAATTTAATAAGCCCATAAAGACTATCCTCTACTCTCCAAACTTTCAAGCGTTTCTTAAAACTTGCCACTTCAGTCAAGCTTATCAAATTCCTCAATCTTCTTAAGCTTTAGTTACTGTGACGTGTCAGCTTCCGGAGCACGGAGTCTGTGCTATCAAGTGGTGTTTACCAGAGCCCCTGATGGTGGGGATGGAATTTGCTGCGCCCCAATAACAGGTCGTACCCCGTTGAACCAAACTCGTGTAGAAAAGATAACTGACTAGGAAATAGCAGGAAACAGCCAAGGTAGAGCCAAAGTTAGGTAACACCAGAGAGTAATGAATACAGGGCACACTCTGGCTGGTAATCTACAGCAGAGAATATGTGCAGATAGGAAGGTGGTACACACTGGAGAGAGAGACAGATCTGCTACAGTGGATAGTGCAGGTAGGTGATACAGGGACCTGTCACACTGGAGATAGGTGGACTGATCTTTTACAGTGGATAGTGCAGGTAGGTGATACTGGGACCTGACACACTGGAGATAGGTGGACTGATCTGCAACAGAGGATTGTGCAGGTAGGTGATACTGAGACCTGACACACTGGAGATAGGTGGACTGATCTGCTGCAGTGGATAGTGCAGGTAGGTGAGACTGGGACCTGACACACTGGAGATAGGTGGACTGATCTGCTACAGTGGCTAGTGCGGGTAGGTGATACTGGGACCTGACACACTGGAGATAGGTAGACTGATCTGCAACAGAGGATTGTGCAGGTAGGTGATACTGAGACCTGACACACTGGAGATAGGTGGACTGATCTGCAACAGAGGATTGTGCAGGTAGGTGATACTGAGGCCTGATACACTGGAGATAGGTGGACTGATCTGCAACAGAGAATTGTGCAGGTAGGTGATACTGAGACCTGACATACTGGAGATAGGTGGACTGATCTGCAACAGAAGATTATGCAGGTAAGTGAGCTTGCTGACTGCATCCTGTGTCTGGGGGTGTGCCTTTGTGTCTGGAGTGATCAGACCTTCGATAGCGGGTGCCGTTACACGCGCTCCGCTGTCTGCCTGCACACTATGACACTCTGCTTACCTGGGGAGCCGGGACCTGCTTGGAGAATTTTGGCCGCCATCTTGAAGGCTTGTGCTGTGCTGGGGAGCTGGCGCCATCTTCCTGACTTCTCTGCCGCGGTGGGCTGGCTGAGGTGCTGTTCTGGCTTTGTCCCTGGTGTGGCTTTGCTGTGCTGGATGAGACCCTACTGTTTTAATTACCTACTCACCATTCTACTTACCTGCCTGAGTCCCTTGCAGCAGCTGGACATTTTGCTCTCACTCAGGGGCTTGCATACTTGTTCAACTATACTTCATTGATTTGGGGGCTGGGTGCATCACTCTCCTGCTGGAACTTACCTGCCCTACTGTTGATCCAGCTGCAACTTTGACAACATTTATAATCTGCCTGCATACCTGCACTACCCTGTTCTGTGGGCTGGGTGAGTTGTTCTTCTGTTCTTCGGTGGGGACCTACTTGTTCTCCTGTGTGTGATCTTCTGGCGGTACCTCTCTGCTGTCGGGGCACGGTCTGCTTCACTGTGACTTCCCTGTCTGTGCTGTAGCTGATTATCTCTGTGGTCTCCCCTTGCCTTCCCGAGACCTCCTATGGGAAAGTCGGATAGAGCTGCGGCTGCAGCAGCCAAGCTGGAGCGGTTCGGCCGACAGTCCACGGCAGGCTCTCTGGATAGTGTGACGCCTACGGGTACTTCTCCAGCTGAGCGAGATCTTCCGCAGGGGAGAATGGAAACTGAGCAGTCTAGTCTACAGCAGGTTTTGGAGGCCATTTCTTCCTTAGATAAGAGGATGACCGACAAGCTTGAGGGGGTGCAGGCTGGAATCACATTGCTTCATCAGGATCTGCAGAAGGTTCGGGAGCGTGTGGGAAAGGTCGAGCAATGGGTGTCGGTTTTGGAGGATACTACCACGCCAATGAAGAATGATATCAACCGGCTTAACCTGAAGTTGGCTGCATGTAAGGCTAAACTTACGGATATTGAGGGTCGATTGAGGTGCAACAACCTTTGGTTCGTGGGTCTTCCAGAGCGTGCAGAAGGTTCAAATCCGGAAACCTTCCTGGAGGAGTTGTTGGTTAAGCAGTTTGGGAGAGAGGCCTTCTCAGCTTCTTTTTCGGTTGAACGGGCGCACCGCTTGCCTTCCCAGCGTCGCGGACCTTTATTGCCAAGCTGTTACACTTCCGAGATTGAGATGCGGTTCTTCGTTTAGCACGTCAGCATGGCCCCATCAAGATGGACACCCATGCCATTTCGGTATATCCTGATTACGCCTTGGATGTACAAAAAAGTAGGGCCCAATTCACAGCGATCCGCCGATGCCTTCGGGACCTCCAGCTCCCGTACTCCATTCTCTATCCAGCCAGGCTCCGGGTTGTTGCTGATGGAATTACCCACTACTTCAACGATCCTTGAGAAGCGGAGACCTCGTTAGAGAGGCGCCATCGGCCTAGGAGGATGGATGATCACTGACAGGTACTTTTGTATTGAGTCTGCTTTGGGGCTTCACTGGAACTGGCTTGCCCAGACAATATGGACGCTATCCTGAGTGTTCCCGGCCGGGGCTTGTTCTGCGGGGTCCCCCCTATCATGTTTATTTTGTTTATTGTGGCTGTGAGGAGCAATTGGGGATGCAAGTTTAGATAGTTTGCTCACTGTTTTGGGAGTAGAATTTCTATTCCTAGATAGGGGTTGTTTTGATTAAGGGATTCAAAGTATGCCTGAGTTTGGGGGTATACAGGGTGGGAGTGGGAGGGGATGTTTATGTTTTTTCTGAATGTTCAGTGTTTTATATCGATTGTATTGCACAAGTGTCTCATGTCAATTTTCACCTGCTGTATGGTAACTGCTATGTTCGGAGCTGCTTATATGTTCTCTTGGTGCGTGGGGGGTTGTGGGTTCCCTGTCTATATCCTGCAATATGTGTGGCATCCTTTGGTGTGGC
>WWET01004236.1:42736-62168 GCA_011038615.1 Limnodynastes dumerilii
GGTAGATCCAGAACTACGTTTGCCGTACGTTTATTCGCGTAGCGTATTTTCATGTGTGTATATTCTATACAGTCCCCTCGGCACACCCCTTGAATGTACGTATTTTGTCAAGATACTTTCCAAACCCTACCTTAACTTTTGCCAACGTAACCGCAGTGATCCGCTCACGTACGTATGGGCAACACGTATTTACGCAGCTAAGCACGCCCATACTGTACACTTTAAATACAAACCCCCGCCTAGTTAACGTATTACAGACGTAATTTGGACTAACGTAAAATTGGCACGCCCACACGTAAGTATTTACGTAACACATACGTGAATGGCCCATACGTTCACAATTATGGTGCGTGTGCGCAGTACTTACCAAAAGGAGATTTTATGTCTCCGCCACGCGTAAATTCGCTCGCAAGCGTTGTTCTGGATCTGGCCCATAGTTTTCATATAATGTTTGTTTGGAGCGCCGGACCTCTCTTTTGCTCCTTGTAGTTACATAGTAGTCCTTTGGTCCTTGGCTGCACCTTCCATTTATATATACACTTGCACATATTTCATGTATTTCAATACAAGCGTGGCCTTGTGTGTTTTTTTGTTACTGTTAGTTTTTTCAAATGGAGGAGTGTCTTAATACAGACCTCCTGAGTACACATATAGCAAACGGATAGGGACTCACCTACAGGAGGTGCCTTGATGCTGGGCAGGGGAGCTTTATCCAATATAGCTATATTGTGAACTAAACCTCCTTTTTATGTATGTGCTGACATATAAAATATATGCCCCATAATAAAGCTCTTTTTTTTCATCCTTTATTGTACTCAAGTCTTATTATAAATGTCTCTCTCTCCCCTAACTTACCTTTTTTATTGTGTCCTGACTCCTCAGTCTCCTCCATCTTGCTGGCTCCTTGCACTGTGTGTAAGTTGCTAGGGGAGACATTGTTAGTGACCAGCACTGGAAGGGGGTTGGGTACTGGGGCTGTAGATGCAATCTCTCCTCTCCAATATTCCCATATATCATATGTGCATGCTTCTCAGCATTGATTACTCTACCCAGTTATAATATACAAATAATAATTGCACTGACACTCTTTTTAGATTGGTGAATAAAAAAATTACAGTTAAACCTGTCTGCATTTTATTGCCAGGAGATTAACTGTCAGCTTTCACATTCACAATTGCATGGCACAGCCATCAGTTTACAGTGTAGGTATTCCCTCTCTCAGGGTATACATTTAGATCTCTATACTTCACTGTGCTGTAAGCTTGTGAAGGGAAACTTAAGGCAAACGCTGGATGTTGGAAGTCAAGCTGTGCGAGTGGCTATGGTTAAAAAGCACAAGTGTGACTATCTAGAGCAGCCCAGAGCTAGTGCATGCTTTTGCTCATCCATGCATGTAGAAATTAAAGTCTGAATCTGGCCGTATGGTTTTTCTACTGCCTTGTGCCTAGTGCCAAAGGAGCTGATATATTAATTATCAATAATCTCATGATTTACATTTATTGAGAGATCGTTAGAGAGCTTAAATGGCCACAAATGTAAAATAATTGTGATCGGTATTCAATTGGGATAAAATTTCATCAATGTTGGAAGAAACTTAAACACATGGAGCCAGATTTACTAAACTGCGGGTTTGGAAAAGAGATTCTAGCTCTCACTTTCTTTTTACATACTAGAGAAGGGCAGCTAAAATCTGATTGGTTGCTATTGGCAACATTTCCATTTTCCAAAGCCGCAGCTTAGTAAATCTGGTCCCTAGAATTCACATTTATGTAGATTTACTCCCGTATTGCTGATGATATATAAGTTTTTTCATTGTCATTTTGGGCCTGTTTTGTTACCACCAAATTGTTTCAGTATTTTGAGGTTAATATATGTGTGCAGAGGGGATAACGCAATAGATAATGCAGTGTGCAGAGGGGGATAACGCAATAGATACCCCCCCCCTCCTCATGTGACTCACCCTTTAACATCCTGACTAGAACATTTCAGGGCATGCCACCCCCACACTGTTGTGCTCTCTACTTGGATTGAGAAGCATTTACATGGCATTGAGGTAACTGACACATGTTTGGCACATGTGACAGTCTTAGAGAACATATCACTCATTTTTAATTATTCCCAGGCTTGCAATCCATTGTACTTTGCATAATGTACACTGTTACACACAATTATGTGAGCACAATTTGATCTCTTATAATTTTTAAGTTGACCAGTCAATTGTTTTACATAGCACTGAGTCCATCGGTTTGGATGCCGTTCGGTGTGGAATTCGTTAGTTCGCTCTATTTTGTGCAGATTTCCTTGTACAGACCAAAGCATTTTGGTTTTGCAGGTATGAGGAAGCTATTTTGCTTTCCACACTGCCTCCTGTCTATGTTCTTCTGCTGACCACAATGTCTTTCTTCTGGCACCATTTAAAGCCTTTGGTGTGACATGTGCTTCCTTTATACATGCACTCTGTCTCCATCACTGCAGGCATGGGCCAGCTTCCAACCACCAACTTACTGGCCATGATGGGTTATGACACGGTAGTTTAAAAGCTCAGCACTGATTAGAGGATTAGAGGGAGGGGGAATATAATAGCAGCTTTCAAATATATCAAGTGTTGTGACCAGCTAGAGGAGGGCGGCATTTTTCAAAGTATAAGGGGTAATAGAACACGTGGTCACGCATTTAAACTGAAGGGTGGTAGATTTAAAGGAAAATTGAGGTAAAATTAAATGGGTGATAGATAAGTGGAATAATATCCCATCAGAGGTGGTTGTGGCCAACACAGTAGAACAGTTTAAACATGCTTAGGAGAAATATAAGGATATCCTAAATCTCAAACTAAATTGAGGGTAAATTGGGTCTAGGGTCAGTATAGTTTTAAATAAGCAACTGGGCGGACTGGATGGGCCATGTGGCTCTTATCTGCCGCCACTTTCTATGTGCACTGTGATACGGTACAAGTACTTTACCGTCACTAGATCACTGTGTGAGGATTGCTGCCTCACAACCAGTGCGGTGTCTGTACAGACTGATAGAATGGCGGGTTAGCTTATCTTAAATATGGCCTATCATATTTTTGCAAATGTGTTTAATATTTCTGCATGTTATTTTAGAGATAGAATGTTAGCTGCTGGTTAATGGCAGCATTGCTGGGGCATTATCTTTCCTTTGTTTCTGTGCAGATTACCCCTGTCTTTCATGCACATGTCTATATTAACCTATTAATTGATTCAATCAGCCACCATTTTGAATCAGGTGGTACCTTCACCATGCCAGGTCTGTTACCATCACCATACCATTGTGTGATGATTAATATGGTTGTGCCAGAATAGAAAAACTCACACAATCTCAGGAATGTTTGTACTTGCTCTTTGTTTTGTGGCAGGGTCATATCTAGTATGGCCTGTATGCTCAGGAGTCACAGTCCCTGGGTTAGACAGTGTCTCAAGTATTTAGCTATTGCCTGGCACTGCTATAATCTGTCCTTAGCAACCATGTGTATTGTTTCTGAGAAGAGCAATAACAAAATTTTGATGCCAGTCTGTGAAGATTCAAATAAGTCTCAACACAACAAGGGCTTGATCCAGATTTAATTAAAATTCTGAGCAGCTGAGATCACCCTCATACGCACAGACTTTCGATCTGTGGACCTACCTTAAATTGTTTATGCCATCCTCAAATAAAATAGGGAACAGTACTAAAGTCTGTTAAGCCTTAACAGAACTTAACTGTAAAATTAAAATAACTCACACATAGCATACAGATCCGGTCCATCACAGTAAAGATTTCAAGTACAGAAGCCTGTATCAGGATTATCAGATCCGGACTAGGGGGGTGATTCAGAGATGCGATTGCGAAAAGATCGCAAATATACACACCTTAGTTAAGATCTTACCAGGTTACAGCCCACTGCATAAACAGTCACTCCCCTTGCAAACAGCGGCGGATCTTAAAGTTAGACCACCATTGACTAACCCTAACTCTGCGCTGTCATTTGAGATCTTAAGGGAAGTAGTAGCGGTTATTTGAGATCCTAAGTGTCTGCCCGCACCCACTTTCCCTCATCTCAATGCCTCCCCCCACCCATATCTATGCAAATCCTTCAGATCTTAAACTTTCGCAGCACATAAGATCTTAAGTGCTTGCGATCGATTCACAGGTCCGCTCTTAGCGAATTTAAGATCCTAACCTCTATGTAGACAGTTTACGCTCCTAACCTCTACGTAGACGGCGTTGCATTATTACCACGCATGCGCAGTTATGCAAATTTTCTAAGATCCTAAATATACGCACCTAAGTTGCATGAAAATCGTATCTCTGAATCAGCCCCTAGATGTACATGCATAGACATATAATGTGACCGCTGTCCTTTTCTCCCAAGCAGAAAATGATGATTTGGAACAGATCCAGACTTCCACAAAATCCTCAACACACTGTATCAACACAAAACCTTAGGTAGGTTGAAAAGACCACAAACAGTCATGGAAGGCTTGAGAAATATGCTAGTACTGTCCATGAAGATAACCATGTCCAAATATATTTTACCCCCTGATATGTGAAACGAAATCTACTGAAATCTACACCCTGTAGAGGAACATGGTGGCCCAAAGGTAACATGTGGAGTGTTTCTGTGGGAATTTGTGCCCATTCATTCTGTTTATGGGGTCAGGCATTGATGTTGGATGAGAAGGCCTGATTTGCAATCTTCGTTTCAGTTCATCCCAAAGGTTCTTGTGTTACATTACCTGGGATAACTGCACACCAGAGCGCGGAGTGTAATTAGGGCCTAGTCTTCGCTAGGGTCCCTGATGGTGTGGATAGACTTGTAAGGCAGGCTCCCAGCAGGTCGTGGCCCCCAGTGGCAGCTTCAGGAATAACAAGGATGGTTTGGGAGTTCAACATCACCACAGCAGACAAACAGACAATACAAAGATGGACAGGACATAATAGGAATCTGAGATAACAGATCCAGAACCTGAGGCAGACCAGAACTGGACAAAACAAAACACAACAGAACTCTGAGCAAACAGACAAGGATCATGACCAGAAACACAGACAAACAGGTACCTGAAAAAGGACAGGTATATGTACTGGTGGGCACAGTGCTGAAGTAACAGGACAAAAGTAACACACAAAAAGGAAGTGACCAGAGACAGACAGATTCCCAGACAGGATGAGGTGAACTATAAGTGAAAGGGAACAGCAAGGGTTAAGTTCTTAGAATCCAGGAAGCAGACAGAATAAGCAAAAGGCTAGCATGACAGGTAATAAGCAAAGAAATACTGCAAAAAAAAAAACCTGGAAGCGTTAAACGCAGGATAGCTGAATAACAGGACAGGAACAAAAACCGGACAAGAATCCTGTTAAACTAACACAGACAGACCAAAAGAGCATACAATAGAGCATACAATATCACCAGCAAGCGATAGTCCTCCTTGCTGGGTATTTAAACACTGAGCAGCCAATCAAAGCTGGAATGCCTCTTAGCTCTTGTTGGTTTAAATCCTGGCTGTCTGGCACCAGCTGCGAACTATTAATCAGGCTGGAACCTAAAATGGCTTCGTAGGCCTTAGCATGCTAGTGCAGAGATGTGGACGCGACCCACTCTGGGGTCGCAACCCACAGTTTGAGAACCGACGCATTAGAGCATACAATATCACCAGCAAGGGATAGTCCTCCTTGCTGGGTTTTTAACCCTGAGCAGCCAATCAAAGCTGGAATGCCTCTTAGCTCTTGTTGGTTTGAATCCTGGCTGTCTGGCACCAGCTGCGAACTATTAATCAGGCTGGAACCTAAAATGGCTTCGTAGGCCTTAGCATGCTAGTGCAGTCTAGTTGATTAGCAAAAACCAGAGGAACAGAATGCCAGCTACAATTTAGGGCGGTGAAAGTTCTTCAGATCTCAGAACACTTCAGATATGGATGAGCAGAGCGTTGTTGACTTTTACACACCATGGGGAAGATCCAGACCCCTGCATGCTTTAAGTGCGTGCAAGGGTCTGTAGGTATGATCACATAGTGGAAAGTGCACTCCCCGCTCTCAGTAGTAAATATGGACACTTAAGTGTCCAGATTCCTACCTTAACTATTATGATTGTACAGCGTCAGACCTAGTCGTAACGGGGCTTCCACCGCCCCGTACTCTTCATTTAAATGGCTGTCCCCGCCTACATGGCGGGGATAGACCCATCGTAACTGAAGGGTCTGCCCCTTCCCCGTAAGTACTGACGTACGTACTTACACTAAGAGAACATCTGCCGCGTATGCGCAGATGTTTCCTGACAGTGACCTTACACAAATGGCTCACATAAGTTCACTGTCGGCCATAGGTCTGGATCCGGCCCCATATGTCTTAGCAGTCATTGGCCCTGCTTTATGATTTTACGTAGTTTTCCGTTACTCGGCTGAATCGCTGTTGTTACTAAATGCTTCCACTTTCTAAATATTACTTTCTCTTGACAGTGGAATATCCAGCAGGGATGAAATTTCTTGAACTGTCTTGGGAAAGGTGGCATCACAGTACCACGCTTGAAGTCAGTAAGCTCTTTAGACCGACCTATATTGTATCACAAATGTTTTCAAATGCTGCATGGCAAGGTGCTTGCTTTTATACACATGGCATCAGGTCTGATTGAAACACCAGAATTCAATACTTAACAGGTTTGTCCAAATGCTTTTGTCCATATGGTGTATCTAGCAATGCAATGTGCCCTGATTTTCCACATGCATAGCATACAAATATGTGTTTAGGCAGATGTGTACTATGTTATGCATCATAAACTCTGAGAATTTTTATTAGTAGTCTTGTGCACTTTACCCAGGTCCTTAATGAATTCTGGAGTTCTGGGCCAGAGAGTGAGGGGGTCCCACCGATACTCACTTCAGCCCTACAGCAGCAGGTATTGGCGGTAGAAGACAGATGAGTCACTGTCACCAGTCTCCTACCACTGATACCTGCTGCTTGAGAGTTGCGCCAGGCTGCACATCAGCTGGCCAATACACAGGCAGAATTTCTTAAAAACAAGCCGTCTCTGTGCATCAGCCTGCTGTGAATCGTTCCTGCAGGTCCATGGCGCTCCACCTAAATGTGACGTCATGGTGTGTGACATTACATGGGGTGAAGGGCCACAACCCAGGTCCTGGGCCCTACAATTTTTGGTGGCAGCCCTGAATACATGGCCACAATCTTGGCCATGAATACATGGTACGACTCCATCATTATCAGCCTGGCCATTATGGACAGCTGGATTATGCACTGGATGTAACTGTTCCATATAGTAAGATATATACACAAATACAGTATATAAAATACATGGGAGAACAGCTATAATTTTTGTTATTAATAATTATCATTATTTAGCTTTTTGATTGTGTAAAGTATATGGCAGCTATTTTATTGACACTCTACTCCCTCTGCTGGATAATTTCAGTACAACACTTTTCAAACATTATTTTAGGTTTCTAGTGCATGGATAACCAAATGGTACAGTGCACAAAGCCATCATTGTATAAAGGGGCTGATGAAAACAAACATGCCGCATTGCAATAATAAATGAATGGCCCAGATCCTAAACTATATAAGCAAGCAATTTTACGCTAGCCACTGGCGTAAAATCGCCCATTAGTATTTACTGCGCATGCGCGCAGCAGATGTTGCGTCACGTAACTCTGAACGTATGTACCATCAACGTAACTACGAACGAAGGGGCGGGTTCATCCATACGACACCCATAGTTACGTTTGGTAGGCGGAGGAAGGCATTTAAATCGTACAGTATGGGCCGGGTTAGGCAGTTACGTATGTGAATCCATTATGTACGTCAGTACTTACGCTTTGAAAAGTTAAGGTAGGGTTTGGGAAGCCTAAAATGGCCAAAGTACGTACAAGCGAGGGGAGTGCCTATGGGAGTGCATAGAACATATGTGATGGTAAATACGTTACGCGATGAAACGTAACAAGCACTTTAATCTGGATCTATCCCAATATGTGTAAGCACAATGGGGTAGATCCAGAACTCCGCTTGCCACACGTTTACTCGCGTAGCGTATTTACGCGTGCGTACCTTCTATACACTCCCCTTGGCACACCCCTTGACTTGCGAATTTTGTCCGAGATCCGCTTTCCAAACCCTACCATAACTTTTACCCATGTAACCGATGTCATCCACTCACGTACGTATGTGCAACACGTATTTACGCAGCTAAGCACGGCCATACTGTACACTTTAAATACAAATCCCCGCCTACATAGCTTATTTCAGACGTATTTTAAACTCACGTAAAATTGGCACGCCCACACATAAAGATTTACGTGACATATATGTGAATGGTCCATACGTTCACATTTACGCTACGTTACGGAGCGTATTTTCTATGGTGCACATGCGCAGTACTTACCAAAACGCTATTTTACGTCTCCACCATGCGTAAATTCGTTGTTCTGGATCTGGCCCAATGTATATTAATCAATTTAAAATAAAAACAATAATATTATTAATAATTTAACAAAATAAACACATACATTAATTAATTAACAAGTGACTGTTATACAAAACAAAGAGCACACCAGTGAAATACATATATAAAATAATAAATATTATTTTTTAAACCAATAGGAATCAGCTTTTTTTATAGTTTACCAAGAAAAACACAAATTTCATGTTTTTTTATTGCTTCATTCAATAATAAAAAAAAGTTTTTGTTTAAAAAGTATATCATTGATTGATAGCTGTGTAACATGTATCATAAAATGTCTGAATGAAAGAGTAAATTAAATGAAATAAAAATAAATTAATTAATAATAATCAAAATAATAAAAATAACATATATTCAATTAATTTGTTAATATTTGGCTTAATACTTTCTCATTAAAACATTAGATATTATTTACATAAAACCAGCTTTATCTTATAAAGATATTTCATGTACCTTTTGAGTCTCAGATCTGTTTTACAAGCCTCACATCAACATCTTTGTTTGACAAAAAGAGCTGTGGTAAAGCCTCTATGTTATAGCAGGAAGAGCACTCCATAAATTCAGACTAGACAAAAATTTTGCACTAATTTAACTTCCCCCTGTCTCCAGTTAACTCAAAATGATTTCCTCATACCCCAGTACCTAAATTAACAACCCCAAATTCATACTGAATTAACAAACCATAACCCAGTTCACCCTAAATCAACCTCTTTCTAACCAGTTCAATTAAATTAACCTCCCTTTCCCCAGTTCACACTAAATAAACCCCTCTATCTCTAGTTCATCTGAGTTAAAACGTACACTGTTCATCAATAATTAATCCCCTTAATTAACTAATTCTAATAACATTAATTTAACCCACTTACCCCCAGTTCACTCTGATTTAACCCCTAACTACTTGTTTAAGTAAAATGAATTCCATTTATAGACCATGGTTCACACGAAGTAAATCGCATGTCACACTAATTTAATTACATTCTCTTCTTTCTTCTAGCAGGTGGACACAACACACAGCTCACCTTTCCCCCTCTCTTCTTCAAATGAGCTGCAGCACACAGCACACTTGTATTTTAAGCTGATCATCGGCTGCAGAACACACAAGCCACAACTTAGTTTAAAAACAAGTCAGTGGCAGATGACCCAGTAGTAAAAAATAAAAAAAAATAAAAAAAAAATGCATAAGGCTTTAGTGCAGACACCCGCTGCAATCTAGGTATCTAGTACTCTCTTCTCAATGACCCTGTTGGTGACAACATAGAATGACACTTCCATTCTCAGTATCTTTTCTCCCTTTGTGGTGCCTTTTTGTCCTTTTAGGTGTCTAATAGAAATGGGAGCTAATAGAAAGCAAAAATTTAGCTGCAATATATGCCATATGACACTTAGTAATAGAGACCATCATTTTCCTAAATGGGTCCTAGCAGTACTCTCCGGAGCAGGAAACATGTATCTAGACTGGGATACCTGTGCATTCTCCATAATGATGCATGAAAATGTAATATTTAAAAAACTATAGCACTTCTTTATTCATGAACACTTTTATCGCCACCATTTCCAGAATACAATACACAAAACGGAAACATTTTTATTATTATGTGCTAACATATATATATAGAAAACAAAAGTCATTAAGGACCTCATATAGGCATCGGTGTAATCTACTATTAATCTGATCTTACTGACTAGCATGGCTAAATCAGCACTGGCAATACACACAGGGGAACGGGAAATCTGGACTGTGGAAGTAGTGAAGACACTTACAATAGCTTTCAGTTCCCTGCTGGTATACTTCAGCATCAACATGCACACTTATTAAATAGGAACTCAGTATAACCTGCTGAAATGTTTACAATTTTCACTTATTCCAAACATATATGTCATTTATGTCATAACAAAGACTTACAAATAAATAATAGGAGTAATGTAGAAAAAGTAGCAAATTTGAACCTTGCTTGCAAAACCACATTGGGCCTGATCCAGAACAATGCTTCTGAGCGAATTTACGCGTGGCGGAGACGTAAAATCGCCTATTTGTAAGTACTGCGCATGCGCACCATAGAAAATATGCTCATTAGCGTAGCGTAATTGTGAATGTATGGATCATTCACGTATGTGTCACGTAAATACTTACGTGTGGGCGTGCCAATTTTACGTTACTCCAAAATACGTCTGAAATACGCTAAGTAGGCGGGGGTTTGTATTTAAAGTGTACAGTATGGGCGTGCTTAGCTGCGTAAATTCGTCTTGCCCATACGTACGTGTGCATATGACTGCGGTTACGTTGGCAAAAGTTAAGGTAGGGTTTGGAAAGCGTATCTTGACAAAATACGTACGTTCAAGGGGTGTGCCGAGGGGAGTGTAACGAATTTACACACACGAAAATACGCTACGCGAATAAACGTACGACAAACGTAGTTCTGGATCTACCCCATTGTTCTGTAATGTTGACTTGTCCAAACAGATAAATCTGTTCCATATTTTTGTAATACAACAAATATTTCCTTGCACAAAAAATAATATATAAATGCATTATCATGTGTTGCAGCATGGTATGTCCATTAGTAAAATAATTGCTAATTGCCAAATACTGTACCCCCCACACACACACACACACACACACACACACACACATACAGAAGAACAACTATGCAAATATGTCACAAAACAATCACCAATCTTAGTTTTCTGTATACCTTCTAAGGGTTAATGCTCACTTGCAGAATATACAACTTAACAGCTCTCCAGAGCATCTCACCCTCTGCTGCCCCCTCCTGTGTCGTCTCCTCCCATCCTGCAGCTGATTGGTGACAAGTTTCTATATTTGGTCCCTATTACTCCAAGTTGTCCAAACAGCTGGATGCTGAATGACAAGAGAAACAGTGACAATAGGGATATAGAGGCAGACAGCAGAGATTAGGAGAGATAGATAGGCAAATATCTTCAGTGAAATATCTAACGCTGTATCCCAAGAAGTTACACATTCTGTGTGCCCACTTTTGTCCACAGGAGGTGCCTAGCTGGAATGCATAGATCTGAGACAAGCTACTGCAGAGAGGAGACTACTCTGGGCCAAGGTGGTGGCAGTTCATGGGTCCCTCCTCCAGCTGCTGCTTCTGAGCCTGGCCAAACCAACTTGCCTCTAGCTCCGGACAGTCCTGCTCCAAGCCCACAGTCTGGTTATGGCTACAGCCCATCTGAGGAGAAGCCTGGCGACCCCCGGATTAGGCGCCCCATGAATGCGTTTATGGTGTGGGCCAAGGACGAGAGGAAGAGACTGGCACAGCAGAACCCAGACCTGCACAATGCTGTCTTAAGCAAGATGTTGGGTGAGACAGAGTTCAATGATGGGCAGGGGAGGAAAACTGGACCATAATGTTTTTAGTCTGCAGGGAATAATACAAGTTGGTGTCACATGAGTATAGACCTGTGTAAACATATAAGTTTACAGATTGTGGCAATATATTAATATGCCACTGGCAACCAACATTATTGCTGGTATATGTGCACAGACTGGTTATACAAACTGGAATAATACTTGTGAGTTATTGACATAGGTTTCAACTTTTTAACTTGGAAGCACATTCTGGTTATTACGGTTCCTCTCTGTCATGCATTTGGCACAAATATTTCATCTGCAGTTATTTAAAGGCTACTTTATATAGAAAATACTCTTTATTCAATATAGTGTTCTCAATGCCGTCATTAATAAGATTGGTGTATTTATATATTTTACATATGTCAAAAGAAATAATTCTGCAGATTATATGCAGTGACGAATGACTGGCCAATCAATAACACAGTTGCAATATTCTCCATGTCCCTAGCCATGATATTGGAAATACAGAGTGAACAATTTTGTAAACTAGAAATGAAAAAAAAAGAAAGCTATCGTCCATACACTGGTGTTTTTGTTTACTTTTCAATAACCCAACTGAACTTAAATAATGAACATTAGGCATGTGGTAGGCTATTTCAGTGTGAAAATGTCACACATATTGTTGTTACATGTAGTTATTTAAAAGTTCTGTATAAAGGAGAAGAAAATTGATCTAGTGGGGTAAACATTTCTTTAGCCTTTTTTTTTTTAAATGAATGCTAAAGTATAATATTAAACAGTACACTACAAATGTGTAGTGTAGTAATATCATCTAAGTTGGCTAATGTCCTTAACAAACATCTGAACACTAATAAATTGCCTAGGTAACAGTGCAATATTCTTAAAATTCAATAAAAAAACATATTAGAATGGAATAATTTAGAATCATGTCAATAAGCCTATAATTTTGCAGAACTAAGGAACTAAGCCGTTTTTATATTCAATAAATACATTTTATAGCACAAATTTATCATTTGGATTAGTTTATTCTTAGGTCACACAGGCTTTGTAGACATCATATAAATAATATCAGAGGTTTTTCCTTTATTGTATAATTAAAACACTTTTTGGTTGTATATCATAATTTTTGGATTCCTCAACAGCTTATCAGTCATTACTACTAATATTTGGTTAATTTGGGCTATGCAACATATTTATTGCTTTAGTGAATTATTATAACTATTTCTAGCAAAGCCTTTTGAATAGGAATATAGAATAAAGAGAAGAAATACAGATATTAATGATCTGCTTAATAAAGATTTTTAAAATAAAACTCACCTCTGACTCTTGTTTCAAAAACCTGGCACTAGCTTCTATTAAGATTATTTGTAAATCTCCACTATAAAACTTGTATCCCTCCTGCAAAGAAATCATTGAAGGCAAAAAAGTCTGTTGTCTATGGACTGGATCCTGTTATATAAACTATTGTCTATAATATATATATAGCAAATATAGAGATTGTCTAAACTTCCTGCTTTTCTTTATTGATATTAACTTCCAGATGAGTCTTTGCACAGATTGGTGACATCCTAATACTCTTCCTTTGCTTTTCCTGTCCTTACCATATCTACTAACTGCAATAAACTGGTCAAGTAACAAATTAATTGGAACAACATATTTTACTTCACATTCTTATTATTTACCCAAGGTATTGCAAGGGAACTTGGGTAGAGTTAAAATTTAGATTCTATTGTTGGAAGCTACAAGCCTGTTGCTATTGTCTATTGCTTACAAGCCTGGAAAAAGTTGGTAACTGAATGTGGATGGATCTGTACAATGTAAACAAAGAATGGAAAAGACATTACAATATATGTTTCACCAATACATGGTGTAGGCAGTCATTGTGTGGGTTGAAATAATATTTATCAATTCACTGGGAAATAGTGATATCACTGAGGCTAATGTTCTCCATTTCATTTGACCCTGGACTACTTTTTTTTTATTTTTTTATGGGTGGGTATGTGCTATTATCATCCAACAGCTATTGTGGTATAATGGTTACTTTACAGATAATGCCTTTGTTTCCATTTCTCTTGCTTGAGGAGTTCCTGACTCTGCTTTCTATTTTTCAACAGGCCAGTCCTGGAAGAGCCTATCAGCCATGGAGAAAAGGCCATTTGTAGAAGAGGCAGAACGCCTCCGTGTACAGCACCTTCATGATCACCCCAATTACAAGTACCGCCCACGTAGAAAGAAGCAGGCAAAAAAGATGAAGAGAGTGGAGTCATCCTCGTTACTCAGGGGTGATGGATATTCCAGGGGACACCCTACCACAACTCTCACCCACTTCCGAGAACTGCAACCTTTAGCATCCAGTGAGCTGGAGAGTTTTGGGCTCCCTACCCCAGAAATGTCTCCTTTGGATGTTCTAGAGCAAAGCGAGCCAGCCTTCTTCCCTCCTCACATGCGGGAGGATACGGAGTCTATGTCATTTATATCGTACCAGCATGGTGTCGACTATGGGCAGGAGAAGGCACTGAGAGAGCTTTCCATGTCCTACACACCCTCACCCTCTCACATGAGTAACATCCTTAGGACTACTCCGTCTTCTGCTTTCTACTACAACCATCAGGGTGGTCCACCAACCTGCACTCAACTGGGCCAGCTCTCACCACCTCCAGAAGCACCTCAGCTGGATCCCTTGGATCAACTAAACCCATCTGAGCTATGGGGAGATGTTGACCGCAATGAGTTTGATCAGTATTTGAATATGACCAGGACTCAGGTGTCCATCCCGGGCTATCATTTGCCAATGGCCAAGCTTGTGTCCGCTAGGACTATGCCCTGTGAGGAGAGCAGCTTGATTTCTGCTCTCTCTGACGCTATGTACTATAGTCCTTGCATTACTGGTTGACCAGGAGACTTCAGAGAGAACCAGAAGCTGATGTCTGTGGTGGCAAATGGGCACCAGCATTTGCAGCCCTAGCTTATACTACAACTGGGTGCCAAGTGCAGATTATCCCTGTGATACAGTAAGGTGTCATGGGGTCAGAGGAGGTCACAGGGGATGTACAGATCAGCAAAGTTTCTTAGCAGGATACAGGGCTGTAGACAACTTTAAAGTGACGTCCATCTTCATAAAACATTAACTAAGGCATTTTACATGCCCTGCTACAACATTGACTAAATATGCATGTATTTACTCTACCAGGCAGAGTTATGTAACACAAGAATATAATCTCTGCTTAACATAAACAAGGAAAAAAAAGCCATTAGTAAAAGAGGAAGGACGACATGTATTAAGAAATAATGCTATGTTAAGGTGGAATGTTCACAAGTTTTACCTATAAAGACTCCTTGACAAAACTCCACAGAGACCGTTCAAAAGAAACTAATGAAAAGAAATCACATGTATGAGCAAATTACAGGCAGATTGGGCTCTAGATGAAAATGAATGATGATGGCATGTAGCATAAGAATGGGCCAGATCCAGACCTAAGTGCACTTTAAGTACGATCTTGTAGCGATCTTGTAGCAAATCTTGTAGCGAATTAAGCGATCGTAAGTATTATGCACTCCCCCGGGCACTCACCTCGGTCGTACATAATTTACTTGATTTACGAGTACCAAACCCTACCTTAACTTTCCCTTGCACAAGTACGGTCGCACGTAATGGATTGTCGTACGTAACTGCCTAACCCGGCCCATACTGTACAATATAAATGCCGCCCTCCGCCTACAATGCGTATATCCGGCTGTCGTATAGATGACCCGCCCCTTTGTTCGTAGTTACGAGAAAGGTACGTACGATCAGAGTTATGATGCCTAACATCTGCACAGTACAAATTGCGCAAGCAGCAAGCGTAAATACGCTTTCGTACTGAACTCAGGATCTAGCCCAATGTGCTTATCTCAATAGTTCCTAGTGAGGAATACATAGTGGTTCAACCCACAAAATGGCTGCCTATAGGCGACACTCTAATGTACATTGAACATAAGGAAATTATGCACTCTGTGGTTTCGTTGTACATACTTGCTATACCTTCTTATAATAATAAAGCCACATGTAGCTTCTCAGTTCCTGAATATCCTTACATTTAGTCCTTGACCATGAATCAGGGCTGTGATATAAAGTGACCCATGGACTAGTCTCTGACCCTACAGTTCACTTACTGAGAGCAGCAGGTATATTTAACCTCTCACTGCCAGGATTCTGGGTAAAATTTTGCACTGGCCACTCTGGTTACTAGGGTTAATCTAATATTTTATTCAGTGTTTTTATGTCTCTGTTGTTGTTTTTACATTTGTATAACATGTAAAAGTTAACCACTGTTTTTTTATTACTATTTTTATGAAAACAACCCTTGGCTTAGGAAAACCATTATGAGGATTTGACAGGGTGATAGTTATTTACCATTACAGTCTTATCTTTATGCTACACACAAACCTTTAGCAGTTTATACTTCAGTGACAGATATATGATCAGCTCTATACAACAATCTTCTGCCAAATAAGAACTGAACATGTAGAATACACTATAAAACACCTGTGTATGACAGTGACACACAAACTTTGAGTTTGAGACATATATATATATATATATATATATATATATATAAATGTTCACTGGGCAAACATGTAACACACGCACTGATCAGTGTACAGCTGCATTAGCACCATTTAGTGCATGCATTAATCGATATCAATCAATCAGGAATTATTTCATTGTTGAACTTGCTAAAGACAGAGATGCTGATTGGTTGCTATGGTTTCCTGTGATGTTACAAAACTCCTTCACAAAACACTCATGATTTGTTCTATAACAGTACAATGGGGTATCCTGTCTCTTTAAAATGTTTCTGCAGGTGCATGTACAGTAACAGTCTAATACTCTGATAAAGAAAATAAAAGAAATGAAGGGGTTTAAAACACTTTATATGTTGTTCTTTTTCCCTATGTATCTACAGCCTTCTCAGTGTCATTAAGGTTCATTTACAACTATGCGCAAATCTGCATTACAAAAGCTCTTTTGTGACATCAAGTGGTACGCAACTAAGGTAAGCACATAGATTTGCTGTCCAAAATGACCATCGGTACTCCCTATGTGTTTGTCTCACTGACCATTTTCACTTCCTTTTTGACCCCTTGACATCAGTCCCATTCCATCTTAATTCAAAACATGAGTGCCCCTCTGCAGAGGCGACCCTAGGCATAGGCTGCATAGGTGGCCGCCTAGGGCCCTGTGGGTCAGGGGGCCCTACAGATCCCAGACCAGACACCGCAAATAACCACTTACCTGGTCGCAGACCTTAAGAGGGAAGTGAGAGTGGGCATCTGGTTGCTATGGTAACACTGAACACAGCCCTGGAGATGGCATAGCTCTCCGAAGGCTGGCAGCAGAGACAGCCAGTAACAGGCACAAAATCAGTCTTCTTAATGGCCTAGTTTTATGTGTGTGTGTGTGTGTGTGTGTGTGTGTGTTATTTTATTTTACCGTGAGGTTGTGAGATTATTTGATGTGGCCCCTTCTAATTTTTTGCCTAGGGCCCCACAAAACCTAGGGACGCCTCTGCCCCTCTGTCTTTCAAAAAAAAAGCTACTCTGTAATACAGACACTTAAGCTGGGTACACAGTACATGAAATTTTTACACAATGCATTATATCTAACGACACACACGATTTACCGGCAGCTCTGTGTTTTTCTTCTTTGTTTACCATGTTTTCTTCTGACATTGTTCCATCGTTGATCTGTAAAATTAGGCCGTTTAAAAGATCAAATTAAACCATACAATATACTTTGGAGTGCTATAATACTTGGAAGCAAACACAGTAACACGATACAAATATGGCTTTATTGGAATCATTGTGTGAAAAAGCTGTAGTATGTACCCAGCATTCCTGTTGCAATACTCCACCCAGTGTGAGCAGGAAGCTTGCTAGCACTGATTTTTAGGGAAGATACTAATAAACTTACCTATATGATTGGCCTCCTAGTGAATGCTGAAGTGTAGAACACCTGGGCTGCCTAGACGTCTACAGATAAATGGAGTAATGCATAATTTATGTACCACTGAAACTACATACGCTATATCTTTCAAACATGACTGTTAGGTGAATGTACTAATACATTTTTGAAAAGGAATAGACAGTATGATAAAACACATATATATAATTAAAAGTAATACTAATAATGTTCACAGTAATGTATCTACACAAACCCAATACATGACACAGTGTTAGTGCCTGAGCAAAAAGTGCTGCTAATCAGGCTTTAAAATATAGTCAGTATAGTGTAGTGTAGGAAAAACGTGTGTTTTAAAACATTTCAATCTAACAGCTTAATATATGTTAGGTGTATAAGGCTGTATTATAACTAGGAATCGGTCCTCCATCTTACACTTACACCAGCCCTCAGCTTTAGGTGGAAGCGCAGGGAATCCAAGCTGCTATTGTGCTAATCCAAGCACTTTCTCATTTTAATATAGTGGATCAGCCCGTTACAGTAGTACAGAGCACACTGAAGCGAACACAGGCAGATCAGCTGCTATGCGTCTGCCTTTTTGTGCTTGCGTCCTTTGTGTTTTTATATTAAACACCCTAATTATCTTCAAGCAATTCATGCTTTGCAAATTCAAATCCTTAGACATCCAAAGACGCAGTGAACCTACTTCAAAATACAACGTCTGCCCTCTGATGCAGCAGGCAGGAGGAATATTGCCTGATTCAGGTAATATAAGTGACTTCTAAATAGTTTATTTACCCACATACTTTAGACAGGCAGGGTGTTTAGGTTAATAAGCCTTTTACATGTGCAAAAAGAGAAAAATGTTTTTATGGCATGTATCTGGCATGTGGGATATGTATAGGGCCTGATTAAGAATTACAGCCGCCCTAGGCTAAAGAACTCAAAGTCCCAAATTTGGTTTTCCCTTCACCTCCACCAATGTTAACACTTTTATTCATCTACAAATTCATTATTTTAAGCATCCAAACTTCATTCCCTTTCCTCATGGAGCTTGTGATGGCGCCCCCTAAAGCCATGTGCCCTAGGCTGCAGCCTAGTCAGCCTAATGGTTAATCAGGCCCTGGATATGTAAGGCCCTTGTCACCCACAATGATTAACATGAACCCAGAAAATGTGATATGAACCTGTATGATTAAACTTACTGTTCAGCAACACATTACATAACCCTGCAACTTAGCAGATGAAATAGTAAATTGTATCCATTGATGCAACCACTTAAACCAAGGGGGGGTTGGGGTATCTTATTTTCCACTTAAAGGGACTACGGTATATGGGTATGGATATGAGACATTGCTGTCCAGCACATTTATAAGCTAAGTGTAAAATATGCAATATGCAAAGTGTGCATTTCTACCTCACTGATGTCACTGATAGTGTTTCATTGATGTCACCAACTTCTTGCAAATTTGCAATCTACATTCTCAATGTCTGCGTAGTCTATACATATCTAGACACAGTACCTCTGTATGCATCTGTTACTTGTTCTATGAATCTGTATATGACCCAACAAGCATAGAATTTACCTGAAAGCCAGGTAATGACTTAAGTGCAGGGATGTCACTATATTTACCCGAGCTCAACGCTTTCTGCAAACAACCCATCACTTCCCTGTGTGTGTCCCTCTCTC
>WWET01004236.1:75886-101148 GCA_011038615.1 Limnodynastes dumerilii
AGCAGGAAAATAAAAATGCTTTAATATTGCAGGGAAAAACCTTTTTTTGCATTCTGTTATTAAAAAAAAATAGTTTTACATTTTTTTAATAATTACGTTTTATGTATATATTGATCTATTTGGACTAAGTAGAAGTAAAAGCTCACATCTATGATCTCAAAAGCAACTTTATCCTTACCATCATTATCTATAATGTTACTCAATACTGAAAGAACATTTGCCAACTCTTTATTGATAAATTGCAGTAATATCAGGATTTTATTATCACTATTTGAAAATAAACTATAATAATGAGTCATGATGAATTTGGGACATAAATCCAGTTCAGAGCATTTATACTAGACTTTCACCTTGGCACTGTTGAAGTACCTATGTTACAGTCACAACCAGCATGCGAAGATTGGCAGGCATCACCATACCTCTCAAAATGTAGCTTTATCCTGTTGAACAAGGTGCATGTGCAAGAGGAGTGTTATCAACATGTCGCAAACCCTGAAGTTGTGCCTAGGAATTGGACTCAGGAGAAAAGAAGGGTTTTTTCCAGGTCTTTCCTGGGTAGGTGTGGGTCACCGCAAAGAACGGCCCTATTTCGATAAGGCCGTTCTCTCCCAGCCAGTTTCAAACTGGCTGGGATATCAATTGCTTATGCTTCAAAGAGGCATAGCAATCGATCCCCAGAGCACCGTACACGGTGCTCCGAAAGGTAAGTGGCTAAAATAACCCCAACCCTTCCCCTGATTCTAACCCTAACCCTCCCCTTCCATTACCCTAACCCTAACCCTCCCTTCCCCGCAGCCTGACCCTGAGACTCTCCTACCCAGAGCCTAACCCTAACCCTCCCTTCCCTGCAGCCTGACCCTGAGACTCTCCTACCCACAGCCTAACCCTAAGACTCCCCTCCCTACAGCCTAACTCTAAGACCCCCCTCCCTGCAGCCTAACCCTAAGACCCCCCTCCCTTATGGTCCTAACTCTAACTCCCCCTAATACTAAAATGTCCCGGAGAGGTTACTCACCTCTCCGTAGCTGTCATCCGGCGGCTCTGTGAAAATGAATGGGTGAGTATGCCGATCACTCACTCACCCATTCATAAATGACATTTCTAAAATGGCCCTCTATTCGAAATAGAGAAAGACAAAAAGTAACTTTCGGCTGTCTCTATTTCACAAAGCGGGCCATCAGACCGGAGACTGCAACCGGTCCTGGGTTGGGGATCAGTGTGAAAAATGGGACAGGTGGGAAAGGTTTTTCAACCCAGGTCTCACCTAAAGGAACCTGACTGGAGGAATTTGTTTACTGTTGCTATTGCCGGGAGCCACACGCCGCACATCACACTGTCAGGGCAGACCCTGGTCCGGAAATTTCCCATGTCAATCCTGCAGTGTGAAAGTGATCATCCAGGGTCTGTGACCCGGAGCGCAGAGGTGAAAAGGGTATAAATTAAATATGCATTCAATATAATATGCATTTTGTTTGTTAAAATGATAACACGAGTTTACAATTAATATTCATTAAGGTCACAAAAACATACATGTAGATTACGTGTGCGCATTAATAACTTGTTTAACTGCCATTTTACAGTACTAGGTCACAATGGTTGATGATCCTTCCACCATCACTCTTCAGCTTGATATTATTTATAGTTAATCCATCTGGTGTATTGCTTTGGACAGCGGTCCCTTGAGTGGAAAGAGCCAGGGCCGGCATAACTGCTTCTTCCCTGCAGGTGCTGCCTCTCTGCTGAGCAGGTGTCTGTGGAAGAAGACTGGAGCACTATTTTATTTATCTTCCTGTTGACGAAGTAAGGCTTTTTCCGGAGCACAATAGAGTGGGGACAACATTAAGTCCCCTTGCTTAGCCTTGCCATTGACATCCTGACCCCCAGACTGCATAAATCTCCAGATGAAATGTGATCTTGAAGTGAGATCATTTCTTTGTGTGTTTGTAAAACTCCCTCTACCCATATTGTATATATACTAACATTGTATATTCTTGGGGGCTGATCCAAAGTTTGGGAGTAATAGTAAACACAGGCAGAGATCACCATGGTACACCATGTCGCAATATGAGGATATAGAGTTGAGCCAAGTATTGCCACCTCTAATCTGTGTTTGCAATGTTTACATTTGCGTTATCTGCAGCTTAGCAAGGTTTTGCTCTGTTGTACATTTGCACCTGGTATGTGCCTTAAAGCATTGTACAGGGTCTAGTTATACTCAGATTGGATCAGATCCAGACTTCTGAAAAGTGGGCGGTTTCCGAGTGGTCGTATTAGAAAATGTTGCGACATGTGTATGTATTAAAGCGCCTTGACCTGAACACAAAAACGATAATCCAGACTTCTAACTAAATACAATTTCCTACAGGGAAGCCAGTTGAACCCACAAATGGGAGGGGTTTACTATTACAATTTACTGCATAGGCAGGGATTCAGGAATCCGAGCTACCCACATTTCCAATCCGTTGTATTTTAAGTGTGGATGGATTGGAAAATGTTAAAGTAAGGTTCAGTTATCAGACGTCTGTGCAAGCAATGGGACAGATCTCCCAAGCCGCTCCCATCTGCTACCAAGCATCTGGTACATTATCAGTATCTTTGGATTGGAAAGAAGACAGATAAACAAAGCGATGTCCCATTCAAACTGCAGAACCTTGGTTGGCTGATTATATTCTCTTGCTTTTCAGATAACTGATTTGCATGGAACTGTCCTACCAAGTGGTAGTCATGGAGTATATGAGAATTTTCACACACCATAGGTTCTAAAGTATAGTTATTGAGGAAAATAGTTTCAATAATCTTATTGTTTTATTGCAAATTAAACAGGGACCATATTAAATTGATAATTTCCTTGTTTTATTGCAGAGTAATAATATCTTATCTTTCTTCACTAATAATGCTTTATGGACCACCAGATCCAGACTCCTGCATTGCTTTCCATATGTGCGGGGGTCTTAAAGTCTGCATAGAAGACTGAAATGAACCACTCTGTCACTCCCCTCTGTTGTGCGGACTCGAGGGCAGATACGTTGCTATAAGGCAGCCTTAACTATGAAGTGCGGATTAGCGACCCATACAACCGTTGATCCACTCGTATGTCTTAAACCCTGCCCATACTGTATCATTTTAATCTCCCCGCCCACCTTGCCGGGAGGAGGGGAAGACACGCCCCATCAGACAGATCTCCTATCATACGGAACTGAGTTCTGTACGATAGGAGATACGCATGTAACATCTGGAGGGTGCATGGCCCCTCCATCCAGACACCTCACTTATGCACTTTGCTTGTGTAAGTAGGGTGACGTATGGAGATTTGGATCCGACCCTTTATGTTTGTGTTTTAGTTATTTATATCTAAAAAAGAAAAGGTCTTATTAATGACGACATTTTAACGGTGTTAGTGCACGTTCATAACTGCAACAATTCTCTCTTGTGTTATGGAAATTCCCAACACTGCAGTTATACGATTCTAAGCATACAGTATTGCTGGGTACACACTGGCTCCTGACTAACAGTCTGACAGTCAGGGAAACAGTACACACTAGCTATAGAAATCACACAGAGATACAGACCATTGTCCAGCACTCTCTGTTAATACACAGTCTGTATTTGCAGTCACTAGAAGAGAAATACACCCTAACACTCTGCATCACATTTGGAATAATATTCCTTTTAGCACATGGGGCCTGATCCAGATTTACAAGGAAATTCCATACGTAGCCTCCGCTACTGTGATCCACTATACGGCATGCAAGAGAACAGGCCACTCCACCTGCTCTCCTACGTGTGGATTGTGGATCCTTGCCCTGACCTCTACCTTAATTATTCCACACGCATATGCACTTTAACATTATTATGTTTTAATGTTTGTACATTATTGGCACGTGTGTTTATATATACACATACCTCTTTGCATATCATGTTTGCATGTAGATCACAGTTTCTTGTTCCATGCGAAATTTAAATACCTGAGTGGTCTATCTAAACCGCAGAAGAAAGAAATCTAGTAGGTTTCTAGATCGCTTTATACTCCTAAAAGAAACTTGTGAGGCTTGAACATTGATATTCATAACTATCCATTAGTATAGTCATACAGGGGGTATAGGATTTCGGGTGATCTGAAACTATATTTCCTTGATTGTGCGTGGTATTAAACAAAAGTGTTCTGCTAGACCTAAATGAGGGATTCTTACTAACATTCCAGGAGAATTTTCAACTATTCTCTATACTCATAAAGACAATGGGCTGGATCCAGACTTAAGTAAGTGCTTGAAATTAGTTAGTCCTAAACCATGTTGATTGCAGGGGAGTCATATTTCATCTGTTGTAAACAGTATTAGAGTTGAGAGGTGATGTTTCCTATCCAAGTCTAAATAACAGTGTGATAGTAAAGCTGGTCAGTATCTGTGTGCAGTAAGCAATTCAAAGATATATCCCTGCATGCAAAGAATACAATTAACTTGACTCCCCCTGCAATCAGCATGGTTTAGCCCAGGAGTAACTAATTTCAAGCACGTATTTCCCCATGTATAAAACGCACCTTTTTTGGAAAAAATCCTGTGTCCCAAAACAGGTTGCGTCTTATACAGGGGGGTTACCATTTTAACATCCAGCCGCAGTCTGACGGCGCTGGTCTGGAGTCAGACTGCGGCTGGATGTTAAAATAAGGTCTAAGCTGCAGCTCCCCTCTCCCCTTTAAAGTTTTCTTACCTTACAGATCATCTACTGCGCGGGACTGCGGTCAGCATATGAAGTTCCGCGGGGGCCCCTGCTGGATTGGTCTTCATAGTTCACAAACAGGATAAAGATTGCAATGAATGCCCCTTGAAAAATGGTGAGAAGAATTGGTAGCTGGCATCGCAGACTGGGAGAGAAATGAATGGACATAGTGTAGAAGACAGAGCCTAAAACGCACCTCCGTTATCAATGGCTGTTAAAGCATTTAATTCTTGTGAATAACAACAGCCAAGAGATGCTTCTTGCCAGTTGGCTGGGCTTCTTGCCCAATAACAAGGCTGCTATTTTGTGTGCAGTGACCTTCGTACAGAAGTAATATACATTGCTTAAACATTACCTTTTATTAGTATGTTACAGGCTGTGTTTGCATCCAAAACGTGTCATTTCATGCACTGCTGAGCAGAAAAGCCTCAGGCTGTATCCATGTATATGGGCAAATTAAATTAATGTCTCAACATGTTTCCATTTGTGTATTAGTTTAGAATAGTGCAGGGTTCTAAGGATTCTTAAAAACACCTAGTTCATGTGTAGATGTAACATTTTCTGGTTTGGGGAATAGTTGGATTCAGTGGCGATTCAGTGTTGTTGATCCTGCTTCTACCTTGTTAGTTTGTTGCAGAAAAACATAATTTCATAGATGTGCATAGCTATCCAAATCACAGGGTCTCCATTTTCCATTTATAAGCATATAAAATGTATACGCTTTTTCTGTAGACATAAAAACAATAAATGTTATAATATCTGCCTTTTGTTAAATTATGTTCAATCTAGCTTTGAGTTTTCTATTTATCTGAAGTCCATGGTCCAGATTTACTAAGCTGTGAGTTTTGAAACAGTGGAGAGTTTGCCCATAGCAACCAATCAGATTCTAGATCTTATTTATCTTTATCTTATTCTAGATCTATTGCATTCTAGAGAATGTCAGCTAGAATCTGATTGGTTGCTTTGGGCAAACTCTCCACTGTTTCAAAACTCACAGCTTAGTAAATCTGGACCATGGACTTCACATAAATAGAAAACTCAAAGCTAGATTGAACATAATTTAACAAAAGGCAGACATTATAACATTTATTGTTTTTATGTCTACAGAAAAAGCTTATACATTTTATATGCTTATAAATGGAAAGTGGAGACCCTGTGATTTGGATAGCTATGCACATCTATGAAATGATGTCTCTCTGCAACAAACTAACAAGGTAGAAGCAGGATCAACAACACTGAATCGCCACTGAATCCAACTATTCCCCAAACCAGAAAATGTTATATCTACATATGAACTAGGTGTTTTTAACAATCCTTAGAACCCTGCACTATTCTAAACTAATACACAAATGGAAACATGTTGAGACATTAATTTAATTTGCCCATATACATGGATACAGCCTGAGGCTTTTCTGCTCAGCAGTGCATGAAATGACACGTTTTGGATGCAAACACAGCCTGTAACATACTAATAAAAGGTAATGTTTAAGCAATGTATATTACTTCTGTACGAAGGTCACTGCACACAAAATAGCAGCCTTGTTATTGGGCAAGAAGCCCAGCCAACTGGCAAGAAGCATCTCTTGGCTGTTGTTATTCACAAGAATTAAATGCTTTAACAGCCATTGATAACGGAGGTGCGTTTTAGGCTCTGTCTTCTACACTATGTCCATTCATTTCTCTCCCAGTCTGCGATGCCAGCTACCAATTCTTCTCACCATTTTTCAAGGGGCATTCATTGCAATCTTTATCCTGTTTGTGAACTATGAAGACCAATCCAGCAGTTCTTCTATACACAATTCAACAACAGAAAAAGAAAAACCATTTAGTGCCATCTTTCCTTTCTTTAAAGATGTCAACTTCATGTTGTTTGTCGGACTTGGTCTCATGCTGTCGTTTCTGAAGCTTTACGGTTTTGGTGGAATTGCCTTCAACTTTTTGATAGCAAATGTCGCAATCCAGTGGTCTATGGTTGTGCAAGGTTTCTTCTATCACTACAGGCATGGGAAGATCCATTTAAGGCTTGATAATGTGCTTGAAGCAGAATTTGCAGCAGTTACAACTCTTATTTCAGCTGGAGCTGTTTTGGGGAGGACCAGTCCAGTTCAGCTACTTGTGCTTTCTGTGGTGGAAATCCCTCTCTTTGTGGTTAATGACTGGCTTATCAACAAATATTTCTATATTATTGATGTAGGTGGTACTGTTGCTATACACATCTTTTCATGCTATTTTGGCCTTGGCGTTTCACAAATTCTGTACAATCCGGAGCTACGAAGGCGTCCTATAAAAGAAGACACAACAACAATCTCTGATCTACTGTCTCTCCTTGGAACTATCTTTCTGTGGATTTTCTGGCCAAGCTTCAATTCTGTCCTTGCCAAATCCGAAGAGGGGCAAAATCGTGCCATTATCAATACATTTCTTGCCTTGAGCTCAGGTACAATCACCACTTTTGCTCTATCAAGCCTTATGGATAAAAGGGGTCGGATAAGCCTGGTACATCTGCAAAATTCATCCTTGGCAGGTGGAGTGGCCATTGGAATATGTGCAGATCTGATTAGCCCAGGTGGAGCATTTGCAGTAGGATGTTTAGCCTCACTAGCCTGCACCCTAGGCTTTCAGTACCTAAGCCCTTTCCTGGCCCAAAAGATTAAGGTACAAGACCAATGTGGTATCCATAACTTACATGGACTGCCAGGCATCATTGGCACTCTTGGGAGCATTGTAGCAATTTTGATTGGTCCTGTCGATTTATATGCTACCGGTCTGAATGAGATTTTCTACAAAACTGATCCACAGGAGGGACAACCTATTCCGGGTGTTCTAGGAAATTATTATATGTGGGTACCAAGGGATCAAGCTCTGCGTCAGGCTGCAGCCCTTGGAGTAACATTTGGGGTATCCCTATTTGGGGGTTACCTAACAGGACTCCTTCTGAAACTGCCCTGTTTTTTTCATCCTTCTAAGGACTACTTATTTGATGACCAGTTATATTTCCAAGTTCCAGAAGAAACAGGAAACGATTTTATTTCAAATAATAACTCCAAACTCCAGAAGCACTTGTTGACACCACTGAAACAGATTTAGAAGTCACCCACAATTTGGGAATTTACAGAAGTTTAAATTGCAACCTTGGTTTGTGTTTGCTTGCATGCTATTAGAAGTGTAGTAATATTACTAACTATAGAGTGGAAACAAAATGTCAGTATGAGCTACATCAGAGGACACAAGTACAAAGGAGCTGACCGCTGTAACCCATATTAACCACAAATTTGTTTTCTAATATAGACTATAAAAAAAGGAGCAATGTAATTGGCTGCAATTAATCAAAATCCCTCACACCTGTGCATCAGTGATGTTCCTTATTATACTTCCTATGGCTATGGACCATGTTCAAGCTTCCAGGAAATAGTAATTTTACATGCAATTGGGTTGGAAATTGTCTGATTTTAATTGCTGCACATGTGCACACATCCATGTTATGTGATTGGAACTCATCTTGGTCTAGTCTGATACATTGACATTTCAAACTGGAGGGAAGTGTTGCTGTGGCAAGTGGGAGGAGTTTAATAGCTGTTTACAGTATATATTGGGATTCTTAGGACCAACCAGGACTTCAGATACATCACTAATTTAAATACAAATGCATCAGAAATTTTAACATAGGGCCATGATATCATAAGAAAGTGCAGGAAATGGGAGTGGCTTGCACAGATGAGTGGATATAACAGGGATCCACTAATGGGTCTCTGTTCTTGCTGCATTTGGAGATCAATGGATCTAGGGCTAGATCCAGACTGAAGTAAGTGCTTGAACTAAGTTACTCTTGGGCTAAACCATATTGATTGCAGGGGGAGTCAAGTTAATTGTATTCTTTGCATGCAGGGATATATCTTTGAATTGCTTACTGCACACAGATACTGACCAGCTTTACTATCACACTGTTATTTAGACTTGGGATAGGAAACATCATCTCTCAACTCTAATACTATTTGCAACAGATGAAATATGATTTCGCTGCAATCAACATGGTTTAGCCCAGGAGTAACTAATTTCAAGTACTTACTTAAGTCTAGATCCAGCTCCTAGTCCTATTTTAGAACTCTGGGCTATCAAAATGTTGCAATTAACTCTGAAACAAGTAAATTTAGTTCTCAAATGTATAAAGAAAAAAGATAACTATTTTGCAAATGTTATAATTTTCATTGCCATAAAGTGGACACGCAGGATGAAGGGAAAAATGTAACTTTGGAAGATATATTATAAAATAGTACATTTAATTTTTATATTTATGTGCCAAATAGAGGGCAAAACAAACTTTTAAGGAGACTGCTTTCATGTAATGATAAAAATAATATTAATAATGGGCCTGATTTAAATTTAAGAAGCTCTGGGTTCTTACGTGCGGAGTTCTTAAAACTAGCCTACCTCGCATGTGTAGTAGGTTATTTACACAACCTACGTACCAGCTAGGTAAGTAGATTCACAATGTGCGGTCTAAGTGCCATTAGGCTCCTAAAAACGGTGGTGGCTTGTGGGGCTGGACCGGTGAGTTAGGTGCAGATCTGGCTGCACCAAACTCATTATTAAACCTGAATCCGGTCCAATAATACTATAACCTATAGAAACCAGTGACACATCTTCCTTTATTTGATAAGCTATACAATAATAATAAGTGAATATCATAGGACAGGATCCAGAGATGAGACCACGCATCGGAGTTCTGACAAATAGACTCCTCCTTAAAAACTTTCAATCCATCGACACTTAATATTGTGACAGAGAGTAAGCGCAGATCTTGCACCCAGTCGAATGCCCACCTTTACTGTACATTAAAATACTTAACCCTTCTTATTTGTGACCACAACCCACCCCACCTGTCAAAAGCGTCCAATCATGATGTTTGAAGCATGCAAATATACAGTACCAAAGGTGTCACTAAAGGTCACTATAATTCTCTTTATTGCCAGTAGATGCTGTATATGATTGTAATTCTGCTTCTTAAACTTTTCGGTACCTAATTGACTATACTTACATTTCTCTTATTTAGGTTTTTTATTCTGTGCTATGGCATTTTTTTTTTTTTTTTTACAGAACTGATTTACAGTATAGGTGTTCCCTCTTACTTCACACACCCAGGGGTACATTTACTAAACTGCAGAAAAGGAAATATGTTACCCAATGGGATGTTACCCATAGCAATCAATCAGATTCTAGCTGACATTTTCTAGTATGTAATAGGAAGGTGAGAGCTGGACTATCATTGGTTGCTATAGGCAATATCTCCACTTTTCCTTTCCTGCAGTGTAGTAAATCCAGCCCCCAGAATTTTGTACTTTCCATGCAGTGAAAACAGGTGGCAAGTTATATTTGGATAAAACTATTTTGAATTGCAGGGGAGGCAAATTTTATATGTTGCAAACAGTATTAGAACTGAGATCTGATGTTTCATTGCCTAAAGTTTAAAACGCAAAAAGAAAAAAAAAACGGGCAGGGAAGCCATATTGAAAACTATATGTTTGGCATTGTACACCTTCATAACAATGACATTTCAAAAAAAATATCAAAATTCAAACTCAAGTTCCTAATATTGCCGCTTTCCTGCTGCTGTGTCTATATATTTCTTCCCATCCTATCCCTTCGTCTATTCTCTCTTTTCTTCTTTCCTATACTGTTCCTCAGTCCAGTCTTCCTCTGCTCTGTGTTGTCCGCTCCTCTGCTCTCTCTCTCTCTCTCTCTCATGTCTGTCTTTCTCTACCATGAGTGCTGCTGGCCTGTATCTAAGGTAATTTCTTCATTTGTAATTAGGATTAGAGTTACTGTAAAGCCAAACATGGATCCAGACTTAAGTAAGTGCTTGAAATTAGTTACTCCTGGGCTAAACCATGTTGATTGCAGGGGAGTCATATTTCATCTGTTGCAAACAGTATTAGAGATGAGAGGTGATGTTTGCTATCCCAAGTCTAAATAACAATGTAGTAGTAAAGCTGGTCAGTATCTGTATGCATTAAGCAATTCAAAGATATATCCCTGCATCCAAAGACTACAATTAACTTTACTCCCCCTGCAATCAACATTGTTTAGCCCAGGAGTAACTAATTTAAAGAACTTACTTAAGTCTGGATCCAGCCCATAGACCCTGTCAGATAGAATAAAGTCGATCAGTTACCCCGTTGGCATTTTAGTGAAGTTACTCCCACATGCACAAGTAGAAACTATTCATCCAATTTTTATTAAAATGTTTAACTTTAAAAGGATTTCTGCTATGCTTTTGTATTATCTGGCAGATTTGTTTATTCTTGTTGTCCTGGGATACAACACAGCTCTGTTGTGCCTTTCATAATACATCATCACATCCAGAGACCAGCTGTTTGTATGCTGTATCTTAGGAAAGTGCAAATAAACAATTACATGCTAATATAAATAAATGGCTGAAAAAGTCACCATTTAGGCAATCTAAGCATGTAATGTTCCACTTACAGTACAGGAGCAAAGATAAAGCAGGAAAGTTACACCTCTACATGGATGTGTAACTATCACATAAAGGGGTTCTGCTAAAGCACTAATTGTATATGTGTGCTTGTAGTCCACCAGAAGCAAAGGCAACCTGAAAAATGTCTGCCTGTGTGTTATGTGATCTCTTTATACTCCTTCACATGTTCCAAAATACTGAAAACTCCAGATACATCCTAAACTGTTTTTTTGTTAAACAGAATTCCAAGTTTGTTTTATTGACTTTTCCAAATATATTCACAAAAATTGTGGGGAAAAAATGCACTTTTTGAATACAAATGACTTCAGTGCTCAATTGTATCCCAGGCAAAGCCAACTGAACAAACTGCTAAAGGAATGAGCAAAGCACTTACATTTCTTAGCAAGGCGGCTGCAATATCGTTCATTATCTCAAAAACATCTCTCAGTGTTTTTCCATAATACTTTGCAGCCAGATAGTAACTGTAGGTACTGTTGGCAATATAAACATATCTCTTTCAGTTTATGATGCTGCAGATAACATGAAATTTTAGTTACATAAGCAGAAAACAGAGTGTGTTCCAAGAATGTCAGCTCCGTGTAAGGCTGAATCAAATTTGCTCACATAGCGGATTCTACTCAATATAGTACAGGGACAGTTCCATATCACTTACTATAATAAAGCAATTGAGATTGATGCACCAAGTTGCAAGAGCAAGCCTTATTCCCAAGCCATAAATCACTAAGGCCTGGATTCATAGTTTGGGAGTAAGGGTAAAACAGGTGCAAGTGTACAACTCAGCTATACCATTTTGCAAAATAAGGGGTACTAATTTATCTTATATCTTTTACATGCAGGGAAAATACATTACTTTTGCACATTGAATTCAAATACTGTATAGCTTTATGTTGAATCCATGAAACAGAGTTGAGCTAAGAAATTTCACCTCTTACATATAATTTTGCTTTCACAATTTAAATTTTCCTTCCCTTGTAGTTCAACAACTACTAATTCAGAGCTGCACTTACACCTTTTTTAGGTGCAAGTATAGACCTAAGCCAGTGTTGGGAAAATCCGTAAATTTTCTGGAAGAGCAATCTCCTGTCTAAAGAAAATTCAGTAAGCTGAGAAATGCTGTTGAAATGATCACGGTTTGAGGATGGTGAAAATCATTAAAGCTATGGGACTTACCTGTCCCAGTGCACTTGGGTCGTCTTCTCCAGTGATGTTTGCAGCTTCAGTTTCCATCTTTTACACAGAAGAAGAGAAGACAGAAGCTGCAGACATTACTGGAGAAAGAGGGAAAAAAATCCCAAGGTTTGCATAAAAGAGTAAGTATTAATAGATTTCAGCGCTTTATATGTCAGGATGTCACATGTAGAGGTATATAGCACTGAAGAACTGGGTCATGGGGGATGTGGCGTTTAAATAAATAGACACCATAATCCTCCATAAATTTAGACTACAAAACATTTCCTAAAAATAAAATGGTTATGTAAAGCTGATTAAACATTTTTTTTATTAACCAAGACATGAAGGATCCACACTAATGTAACTTCCATCATACGGAACCAAGTTCCATATGATGGCGTTTAAGTAGAAAGAGGCTGTGCTTCCCTTCCGCCTGCAAATATGGGCGGGGGGAAGCATTTAGATGTTACAGTGTGGGATGGGTATCCCACTTATGAGCGGATCAGCGGTCAGATGAACCGTTGATCCACAAGTGTGACTTAAGGCTCCTTTAGGGCAGCTTAAGTAATACTTTTTATGAACAAGAGAGGGGAGTGACAGGGGGAGATCACTCATCTTTCTCATGCAGATTATACACCCCTGCATGTCCAGAAAACATTGGGGGGTGGGGGGCAAGTTGGATCTGGTCCGAAATGAGAATGTGTTTGAAAAAGAAATTAATCATTGAGATTAATGTTTGTTTAGATGAACCGTGAGATTAATGTTTGTTTAGATGTACCGCTCTGAACATTGTACAGGTATATACATGCCTTGAAACAGCATGCAGAAAAAAGTGATGGAAAGCTGAATTTCATGAATATTCATTATTTTTGTGGCTAGTCAAACTCTTGTCCTAACATTGCAATGTTTGAAATGCTGTATTAGCCCCGAGCTCCTAGATGGAAGGTGATTCCACTTACTAAACCTGCCACCCTCCAGTTTATGTACATACCCTCGTGTTGCACATCATTTCAGCCTATGAAAAATGCCACCCTCCTGTACCTGGTTAAATCCTGTGACTATATGTAAAAGTTGCTCCTATCCCCCTTCCCCCATTTCACTCTGTTCTGTCTACATGTTTAGTTTCTCGTGTGTGTATCTCAGATCTGTTATTAACGTTGTATAGTGTGTACATGTGAATAGTCATGCTTGGGACTTGCAGGGACAATTGTGAAATTGTGGTCACAGTGTATGCCCAGCTTTATAGAAGTCAGATTCAAGGGACTTCTAGACAAAAAGTTATAGCACATAAAAAGTGTGTGTTGAGTTTTTCCAGTGAATCACAATGATGCCTCATTTAACTACTTTCCCGCATTGCTGATAACTGCATAACCACCGTAAAATTAACCTCCAAATAATCTTGTATGTGGTGAAATGGTCTGAATTCCAGAACTTAACATTAAACTGTCAGAATACATGGCTTTTGGTTATTTATAAAAACCAAAAACAAGGTTGCCAACATCACAAAATGATGACCAAGCCTTTAACAAAGAACTTCAATATGTTCTTTGATGATTAGTAGTTGAAGGAACCTGTCTGTACTGAATTAGGGGGGAAAAATAATAGCATGTGTTTTATCTTGCCAGTAATATTGTAACTTCCCTCAGGGCAACGAGCAGAAATGGCAACATTCAAAATGGTAAGGAGGTGCAAACACATATGGCCATGGCGAGTCTCTCGCTCAAAATGTGTTTCCTGCGTAGAGAAAAACAACAACAAAAAAGCCATGGCATAATTCACACCTTTTACAATGAGCAACAGGAATTTATTGAACATGTTTGTGAAGTGTGTGCAGTGGAGTCTAAGATATGAAACCCAAGTTTTGACAATACATAATATAGAACTACATATGCATTCCCAAATTCTATACGATGTGTAAAATTGCATTTACATTTTCCTGTCCACTTAAGCCTAATGCATTAATATTCACACCGACATCTAATGTCTCTTTCACGCTCCCTACTGTCATTGCAAACTATCCATTGTCTATACCTCCCGTTCTCTCGATCCATGTAAACCACTGACCCCATTCTATTTTTAGATTTTTTTTTTCCACTTGTTTTTCTCAAATTTCAATTAGGTTTATGACCTCATCACCTCCTCTCCAGCTCTCTACATTTCCTCCTTCCTTCCCTCCAGCATCATTTCTTCCACATTTGGTCACTGACAACCAATAGGTTTATCACCCATAAAAATCCCACAGGAGGAGAGCAAAAAACATGCATGTACAAAATGTCTGTTAAGCACACAAACTATTTGTTAGGAGAATAGTCTATGTGTGATCATATTGGTAAGCAAACATAAAAATGTTATAAATACACAGCTGCAGCCTATGCAGCAATTACAAAACAAAGGGGTGATATTGACAAAGGCCTGTGATGAGCCTGTCAGTGTGCACATATGGGGTTAAAACGTTGCAAGACAACAAAAATTGCGCAAGGCTGATAATCCAGCTCAGTCAATCCTTATATAGAAGAGTAGCTCCAAGAGGAATGAAAAAAAGGGGTGACATGGAGACAGAATATAAATTTATAGACATTCCAAAGCCCACATCCTCCCCCCTCCTCTATTCGGCAACATACAGCTGTCCCCAGGCTCACAAATAAAGCCACATTTATAGCACGCCTGCTGAAATTATTTGTCTGTGCCCAACAGAACACTGGCACGACAATTGCCGACTGTTAGAACACGGCGCCACCTTCTGGTGTATTTGTGCTCACTGCAAAAATCTTATTAACTGACCGATTACTATTACATCAGGATGGGATGGTTATTTGTTTATGAACTGATAAGGTTACATTTAAAATGGATATAAGTTCAAAAATGACTAAAATGTTTAATGCATTTCATAAAAATTGCTGCCATCACTATCTGTGAGAATCCAATGTTTGCTCAGAAAACATGCAAGCTGGATACTACATGGAACGTAGAGACTTCTGCTTCTTATCTTCTTAGAACCCATCATTTACCATTCACTTATAGATATATAGTAGGATTTCCTATCTGCATTCTATATATGGCTCTACTGCAAAAGTTTAAATAGACATCTGGAAACATTTCCCACCATCCATATCATTTGTCTCTCACAAACAATTAGAAAACAACCACCACACATTGGGGTACAATTGTAAGGTATTGCTTTAATGTTTTCAGTCCTGCAAACAGAAAATTTCCAATGGTTCTCAGATAAAATTTTTGTAGGTAAAACATCTCAAATATTTAACTGATTGAGTCGGGTAGATCCCATCACATTACACGCTGAAACAGGTCATATATTAAGTTATACACTGACAAACACCTCAAGTTTACTTGTAACACAAATAGCAAGAAACAATAGTGCATCATGGGAAAGGTTCTTATAACATTGATGCATTCACAATATCTTGAATTGCAATAACATTTTTTTTTTTTCTGAGATGCACATTAATATTTCAGGTAACAAGTAGGTAATGTTAACCAATAGTAAAATAAAATTGTGTCTTTACATCACATGACCAATGATAACCTAGACTAAAACACGATTAAAAAAAAAAAACAAAAAAAAAAACTTGTCCGATACAATGCTGCCTCCCTGTGGCCATCAACAGCATAACAATGATAACAGTAGTTCTATTAAGCATTTTCTCTTACTGCTTTATTGTCCATTTTTGTACTGAGAAGATTCCCATTGTATGAATTTTCACAGAAAATCCAAGAATTTTCACCTCTGCTCCAAGATATAAACACCAAGAAAGACTGCTCAAGATGCTTGGAAACTATCCTTTTCATGGTAAAAGACACTGAAGGGGCATTAAAGCTAAAGCTATACAAAAATAAAATATATTGTGAAAGATGGGAAATTTATCCAGGATGCTCCACGTGACACTGCAGAGATATTTTTGTACACTATAAGCGATTCAATTAGCTTCGCACACCGCATTATTTGTAGTGCAAAGCTAATCGCGTATATTTATTTTGTGGATTGATAAAAACCTGCAAAGTTTGTCTACCGTAATAGATGGGAAAAAGCACACCGCAAGCTTTTCCCGTCTTTGCAGCAAATTGTATGGGGCCCTATGAATGGTCATGGCCTTAGAACGTATTCTTTATTTTTGAAGCCACTAAGCTGAGAATTTCTCCTATCTTGTTCTGCCAGTTCTTGATATCCTTAGATACTGCACACCACAGTTCTCCATGTCGTGGCTCAGCATTCTCACAACGCTTCCGGATCTCCTCCTGCTGCTCCTATACATACGTAAAAACAAATAAAAAAGGTTTTAGACTTAAGGCTTAGCACCTTTCAAGGTCATTATACAAGTAAAACATTAACTTTTGTTGGTATGTATATTTACACAATAAATTCTTGTGTAAACTCTGGATCGGTGCAGTGTGTACATATTCCAATTTATTACAGTAGCCAGGGAGAGGCAGAGGTTATGGTGTGGTTCTGCATTCCAGAATCAATTCAACTTATAATTGAATACTCCAATTCTATTAGAATTTAGTACTCAATAAACAGCCACCCCCACCCCAAAAAAAAAAACTAAGAAACCAATCTGACCTCTGTGCCGTGCTGTAGCTCAAATTTATAGAATGTTGCCCATGCATCTCCAAGATCAGAATCAATCTTCACTGTGCGGTGAAACCAATCTCGGGCTTTGGAAATTTTTCTCTCACTCCAGAACAGCCTGCAGGATAGAAGAACACGTTAAGACAGTTTAGGATCTATTGAATGCACCCAGCTTGCCTGTCCACTACAAGCAAAGTACGTTGCTCTGAGCATCAAAACAATGGAAACGCATTAAACTATTCCCATTACTGAATGCTTACAAGATAATGAGCTAAGTTTAACACTTCAGGGAAGACATACAGTGGTGTTTCTATCATCATCAGTTTGGTTAGCAAAACATACTATTCTTGTGCATATTATACCCCATTCACACGGTCTAATGACCTGGGACAATTGGAGGGTTATTCCTGGGTCCGACCCATGTAGCCTCCAGTATAAAAGGTGAGGTTTCTTGTGTAATTAGTAAATGTCATTTATTAGGTGATTATATGTTAGTAAATTAATTACCAATCGTATCAGTTGTGCTGCTTGTTAGTATCGCAAAAATGTCATTTTATTATTTTATTTATTTTTATGTTCAAAACAAAGTAAATTCTAGGCCATTATTTCATTTTAACAAGAAATGTCAGTAACTTACTTGGCCACAGCCAAGAGAACATGAGGGTCATGTTCACACTTCTTGAGAGCGTCAACACTCTTGGTCTTCCGCTGTGGTCTGGCTTCTAAGAAAATCGCTTCTGACCAAAGGATACCTGAGAATGTGCAAAGAGAAAGGCATCTATTACATTACACAGTCATAAAGCAACAAAGCCATATGTAGCATGTAACATTATCATACTAGGCATTCATTGCCTAACAGAAACATTTGTCCAGAGCTTCCTCTAATATCTGCGGATGACAAAACACCTAATAAAGGGACACAAACTACTACATTTTATCATTCCTGACTCTCACCTGAATTGGGACATTCTTGCAAAGCCTTTGCCATCAAGGTATTGGCAATGTTTTTTAAGCCAGCTCTGAACTCCAGACGTACAGACTCTAACCTGCAGAGAATAAAGAGATTAGACTCTCCAGTATCTGTACCTCTTATGTGCCTCTATCACTTGTAGCCTGACTAGTAGAAGATCCGTTGAACATACTATACTCATGAAATGAATAGACGGGAATAGCAGAAGTTGTAGAACAATAATCTGGGCAAGGAGAAAGACAAGAGAACTAACCACAGCTCAGGTGTCTTGGGGTTTTTCAAACGGGACTTCTCTAGGATTGCCCGGGCTCTGGTCAACTGTCCCACTTTCTCCTCTAGCCTGGAGAGCAGCAACCACAAGGGGGTGGAATGTGGGCATTTCTTCAGCTGTAGCAAGAAGCATGGCAAAAGAAAACACGTTATTATACTTTGCAAACTACTGAAAAATACAAAACATACTTGCCAATAAGTACATATGACTAATGAGAGTCTATTTTGCACAGTTTTAATAGTATTGCCTCAGTAATTCCCCAAAGGAATTCTAAAAACAAAAACAAAATAAAAACATGTATAGCAATGTTTCTAGTTCTACATAAATATTAATGCACAATGTAAGGTTCATCTTCATGGAGATCACAAGAAAAAAGTCCTGGTACCCCTAGGTTATACGCCTCTCTGGCCAATTCCACATGCTCGCATTGTTCTTCAATCTGTCCTTTCATCATCCAAAGTTTAGGGAAATCCTCATAGTGGCGCAGAGCTTCTTCACACAGCTCCTGGGCGGCTTCAATGTTGCCCAAAACCCACTCCAACTTCACAGACTTCATGAACACCTGTGAAGACACATCCAACATGATTCAGACTATGTAGAGAAAGAGCAGGGATTACTGCCAGCCAAAAGGTAATGACACCATGCAGCTGTGTACTTGTTAAGGTCATCCAAGGCACATACCCTAGCAGTTGGTGCACTGCTTCTTGCCTTTGCCAACAGTCTACGAGCTCTCTCATATTCATTGTTTTCAGACTCCAACTTCACGGCTGCCAGCCAGATCTCCTCACTGTTGGGGTTGGCCTAGGATAAAAGTAGCAATAATAAACAAATCACAATCACAAAATTGTGCCAAGTGAAACTTTAGCTTTAAAAATGTTGCCTCAAGAGTGAGATGGCATAAACATTACATAAATAAAAGGCACAAATAAGACAAAGACAATTATACAAATATTTATTGATATAATGAAACCTCATGGCTCATGAAAAAAAAATAATTCTGCATTGAATGACTTCCTTCATAATGCCAGAATCTCAAATCAATTTCATTATCAATGACACAATTCTATCATGAAATGGTGTACATGCAACAAACATTTTCTCAGTATCACAGAGAAATGACTGGACCTGGATTACGGGAGTCTATTTCTCTACATAGAAGCACAGAAGCCTTATTAGATAAATAGACAGTAGTGCCACTCACCTGGAAGGCTAAGGCGAGAATACTCCTAGCAGCTGGAACATCACCTGCCAGCCATTTGGACTTTGCACCCATTAACCATAAAACTTCAGCTTTAGGACAGTGAGCAACAGCTCTTTGCAACAGGGTCTCCAGAGACTCCCTGAGGAATTGGAAACAGCCAACATGTTTTAGTCAGCAAATGAATACAAAAAGAAAAAAAAAAGATAATACTACACAAGCCTCTGCCATAAGCTGGCCACACAGTATGCAATAATGTGCCTGATTATTGAAAATGATTGGCATGGACCCAATAATGTTGTGACAGAATAATTGGCTGCTGAGTTATGCTGCTTTCACCTCACCACTCTTGAAAAACACATGATTTAGAACCTGGGTTTTTGATGGGCAAATTGGCATGTAAAAAAAGAGCTGCGTTATAAGTCCACCTATAACCAGGGGTCTGATCCTTTCACATGTGCCATGAACTTCTCAGGACTGCCCTGGCAAGCAACTGTCAATCAGCCAAAAAGGAGCTCTTATTGGCTGAGAAAAACAAGGGGGAGGACCTGAAAAAAGACAGGCGGCATTTTGTAGCATTTGTATTTCTCCTTTATGGTCTGGCCGCCTGCAGTTCCACTATTCGCCCGTATGAATTTAACACTTGTGTGTCTCCTTTAAGGTCCGCTTGCAGTCTTTATGAAGGACCCGTTTTGAAAAAACAACACGTCACCTTTCACACAGACACCTTACACGTGAGACCCGGGAAAACACTTTTTTCCTGGGTCTAAATGTTGGGTCATTAGACCCAAGTCTACAAAAATGGGACCTTTCACATCCCACCAAATACCCGGGTATTTTCACAAGACCTGACGCTTGGCCAAAATCCCGGGTATTTAGTGGTGATGTGAAAAGGGTTTCTATGCCCCTTAACAGCAGTGCAGGGCTAAGCATACATAAAGCAGATGGTGAGTCTTAACAGCGGAGATATTATCATTATTCAGAACTAAACTGATAAAACAGATTTAAAAGCTAGTTACATCAACCCCCACATACCTCGTGCCATGATTCTTCTCAAAATAGGCAGCTCTGAGCCAAACGCTTTTCTTGCTGGGGAAAACCTGTAGGGCGTGGGCATAGATGGCACGTGCACACTCCAAGGCACTGTGAGACACACACTATAAATGAGATAGAAATAGTTAATATATAGAAAAAAGTAGTAGAAATCATGGTAAAATAAAACACATTCAAAAAGACTCACACTATCAGCATCCTCCATCCACGTGTGCTTCCGATCCTCCTCTTCAATGCCAATGCCAATGACTGCCCTGATAACTGCCTGGCATGTTACAACGCTGCCAGCTTTATCACACTCTTCTGCATCCTACAAAGATATGTTCACGACAACAAATCCAAGGACTTAAGTTGGATCATTTTGCTACAGAACCAAATATCAGATACAAACTGGGCATTCTAGTCTGCTTGGCTATAAACATTTAAGGTGGGTAGACACCAACTAAATTCACAATATGTGAGACATTAAATAAAAATACCAATCATATCAAGTTTCAATAAGCAAGATTATTCATATGTACACACTAACTAATTTACCAGCAAGACCTGTGATTTTTCATCTTCAATAAGTCTCTGCTCTACAAAAATGTGTTTTTAATATGAACCCCGCAGAGGTGTCCAGAATCACTGGACAGGGGTTTGAGACTGTGTATACGCTTCACATTTGGAACATTGGGCCGGATCCAGAACTACGTCCGTCTTCCATAGACGGACGTAATTCAATAAACACACTAACTAATTTACCAGCAAGACCTGTGATTTTTCATCTTCAATAAGTCTCTGCTCTACAAAAATTTGTTTTTAATATGAACCCTGCAGGATTACAGAATCACTGAACAGGGGTTTGAGACTGTGTATACGCTTCACATTTGAAACATTGTCACATTGTTGATCGTGAAATTCGAAAATTTAACAAATAAAAGCAAGTGATGTAATCCACAATCGTTGGAGCATAAACACGAATAACATTTTGTTTCAACCACTTGTTTATAGTATGGTCAGCACGATATTTGGTTGAAAAATTATTTAGGGCAAGACCCAGAACACAGTCAGCTTTCTGTACACAAGAGGGTCTGAAATTACACAAGGAAAAGTGAACTGCACATCCCCGTCACTCCTCTCTTTCGGAAGGAGTTCTAGAGCCCTACCTTAACTTATGCGCAAGGATCAGCGTCTGTCTGGACACAGATCTAAGCTTAAGCGCTGTTGGCCACTGCCGGCCCTTCATTTGCATGCCTATCCTCGTGTTGGCGATTCAGCATGCATAAGTGAAGGGCCGACTTCATCTGAATTTCTAGGAGGTACGCTTGCATAACATCTGGCATGCGAATGCACCAATGTTACTTTTCAGGGGGCATACACAAAATGACTTGCGTAAGTCCCCTGACTTACTTAGTTCTGGATCCGGCCCTTGGTGTGTACCAAGCTTTAATCTAACAAAAAGTAAACCGTTCAATGTAAAAAGAAAAACATCTAAATAGTGCTAACTTAATTATTTCTCTTCATTCTGCTCAAAACAAAAGTCTTACAATCTGAATAAAAACAAACCTAAAACACTACTTAATACTGAGCTTATTAAGCCTTGTACCTGGATCCACTGTTCCCGATTAATCTCCACCCCATTGGCTCTCAAAGACGTAATGGCTCGGTCTACAATCTTCTCCACCATCTGTGTATTTCCATTTGCCTCTTCCAGTTTGGCGGCCGTAATCCATATGTGTCTGTCGGTGGGAATGTTCTCACGTGCCTTATTCAAGACTTTACGGGCATTCTCGTATGTCTCCAGTCTAGCCAAGGCTAGCCACAACTATATCATAGAAACCAGATATTACAACATCAAACATTAAAAATTCAGGTATGTTGCTGAAGATCATGCTAATTAAAAGAGCTAATTAAATTACTGTAAATCAATCCATGTGGCTATAGGAAAGATCGAATTCTAGAAACAGACAAATACAGACTCACTAGAGGACCCTGGATACCTGTAATAACTGCTCATTAACTATTTATATTCCTGTATAAAATGATACGGAAAGTGCTGTGAAAAACAGTAAATGAAACAACATTCCATCATGGAACAGATGACACAGACCACACTTGCTTTAAGCACAAGAGTTTATAGCAAATAGTATATCATCACTGAAGCAGCCGAGGCCCAACGCAACAGCAGAAAGAGCTTGTGCTATAATGATCACAGCACTTACCTCCACACTGGTGGGGCAGCACTCCACTGCACGACTCAACATGATACGAGCATCTTCCGGTTCCTCTAGTTCTACTGCAGCCTTCCACAAACGTACGGAATTTGGTACATGTTCAAGAGCTGATGGAAGGAACAAAACGTTGCAGGAAATTAATCACGCATCAGAGAGAAACTACAGTAAATCAGTAACCGGATTCATACCTTTCCGCAATACGCGTTTTTTGGCTCTGAGATCAGTCTCAAGCTCAGCAGCTCGTATGTAGACCCTTACAGACTGAGGGAGGTGGCAGATGGCCTGAGCAACTACTGCTTTCGCTGTGTCTCCGGGCTGCAGACGAGCTGCTTCCAGCCACACATCTTCACTCTGGAGAAGATGATGAAAAATGCATAAAAGAAAATGTACCTGTGTGTATCAGTAGAGAAGACTGTGATTATAGAAACAGATGTATAGAGTGGATTATGAAAGGAGAAAAGAGAGCTCACCTTGGGACACATCTCTGTTCCTTTCATGATGAGGTTGCGAGCTACTTGCAGCTTGCCTGTAACTTCTTCCAGGCGGGCCGAGGCAATCCAGGCCGGTGGATGGTGGGGGTTAGTTTCCCGAACTGACTTCAGCAACAAACGAGCTTTCTTAATGTCACTGGGGAACAGCGCAAGGGAAAATGGATGAAACTCTTGACCATATAGAAGGTATGGCATTAGCCATAATGGACAAAATATAAGACCTGAAACTCATCGCAAATCAATCAGCTCACTCACTTGATGTCTCCTCCATGTGTTGGGATCATAGAGTTTAGATCAGTCAGGTAACCTTTTGGATCCACCACTGTTTGTCCACTTACAGAGTCAGACACCTGAACAACAGAAGGAAATATTGTGATTAGATTGCAAAGACAAGCACACGTGTTGCTCTACAAAGTGGCTGTTATTTTCCAAGACCATGCTTAGGGAGCCAAAAAAACACCGGATCCAAACTTTTAGTATTCTACGAATGTCTGTGCGTTTGGTCTGGATTTCATCTGCTTGTGTGTCTTGGGCATGTACATGCATCATTGCTACACAATCAGAATGCATTGCTTCCTATCAAGATTTCAGAGCAATGGAAAGGAACCAAACCACTGAAAGGGACATTTTGCAATCGCTAGAATCAGAAAGCACTTGTTTTTTGCTACTATGCCATTACAGCACAGATCAATACCTTTTTAAGTTCTGACAGAGGGGTGGTTGCGAGCGCTAGTGAAAGGGGGAGGAATGCAGAGTGTACAGTATAGATGTGCCCTATGTATGCCACCCTATCCAAAGCCATCCTCACTATAAAAAAAGAGATCAGAAATCTTATTGTGGGGTATCTGGAAGGGAACTCTGTGTGAGCAAGGGGAGTGGCCTCCCATGCGCTCGCAGGGAAGGCTGAATTTAGTGAGGATCTAGTACTGGTCCAATGGCACTCCCGACAGGACAGCAAGGAAGCACTCACAAATGGGGGTGAGCTGGTATTCCAATGTACAGCACTGGTGTGCCAATGCAGATGTCACGATTCAGAAAACTTAAGTTAGGTTATCAAAGGTCCCTTGGTGCTGTTCGAGTGGTTAGTGGAGCCGTGATTAGAGATTCCTATACATCCAATAAACGCAGATCTGGACGTTAATTTATCCAAAGTGAAAACAGAATTTCCCTGTATTCAGTGTATTTACTGAGCAGCCCTTATTGTATTTACTGAATGCAAGCCATGTACAAACAACACATAATTGTGTTTCTCCTAGATAATATTGAGGTTTCATTTCCCCAAGGTTCCTATTGATTTCTTTTAACATAGGTCCATACACATTTCTTATCTTTTGCTGTTACAAGAGCTTTTCAATTTCTGTATATTTTTAAGTATAAAACATGAACATGAAGTTACATTCTCAGGGCCCGATTCAATTAGAAAAAAATCGTTAGCCGGCGTATTTTTAACGTTATTTTTTTTTAAATTACGGCCGATATTTTTTTTACTATTCAATAATTTTTTTGCGTTAAAAATATGCCGGTTTTTTAACGATATCGTTAATTAAAAATCCGCCCCTATGAGAGGTGCAGATTTTTAACGCTGCCCTATCTTGTGCCCCAACAGGGCATGCTGATGCTTTGTGGAAACAGAAAAATATTAAAGCATATTTGCGAATATTCGCATATTAATCGCTATATAGTTAGAGACAAAGAACCGCAAAAGTGCGGGAATTCAGGAACGCGTACACACGTGCGCGTGCATTCCCATGCTCGTACACACTTTCGCGGGCTTTGTTAAATTCGATTTTAAAGTAATAAGACATACATTTACACGCAAATAAACACACAGGGTTTGTTAATATAAAATGTACTAAAATGTTCCCATTTATTAAAACAGTGCTTTATCTCTACAGACGGAGTAAACAGGAGAAAATCGCCAAACAGCTTCTGAATGGACTTTATATGTATTGTTTAGACTCATAGGGTAGCTTAAATCATAACCCATAATGTTAGCTAGACGCTAATAAGACCGCATGTTTGCGGCAGTAGTTATGCGCTATGCTAGATTAGAGTGTAAAATGTGTATGAATGAAGGATATGCAGATGACCCTCCA
>WWET01004236.1:101183-111494 GCA_011038615.1 Limnodynastes dumerilii
GGGGGGGGGGCCCATTGAAAAATTTGCTATGGGGCCCAGCCTTTTGTAGTTACGCCTCTGCTCCCAACCGTCCCCACGCTCTCTCGGTCCTCACTGTGCCGCCAGCGTATGTGCGCAAGCTGCTGGGCGGTCACAGTGACGTTCTCTTCCTTCCGCGCAGAGAGGACTGCTGACTGCTATCCAGCAGCTGCCATCCCTGCGCGGAGTCTCAGTGCCGAGCCCGACGTCGAGCAGAGCCAGCGGTAAGTAAAATCAGATATTGGTCTGGCTCCTAGATTTTTGGCCTGGCCCCTAGATTTTGGGAAAATTTGTCAAGCCCTGTCCTAGATAATATTGAGGTTTAGTTTATTTAAATATTTCTACAGTACAGTCATTTCCCCATGGTTCCTATTGATTTCTTTTAACATAGGTCCCTACACATTTCTTATCATTTGCTGTTACAAGACCTTTTCAATTTCTGTATATTTTTAAGTATAAAACATGAACATGAAGTTACATTCTCAGATCACACTGCGACCCTTCCCAGTAAAAAGCATAGGTAGGATTCCTTAATATAAATGTTCTCTGTGGCATAATTCACTTTTAAAACAAAATGTATGGTTTTTAATACCCAAGACAAGCCATTGCTTTGCCGACTCTGTATGTATCTGTAAGCAACAGCTTTGTGTCCATAACTGATAACTTTGTTTGTATTCAAAATAAAAAGGTATGAAGAAAAGCTAACAACACTGACCTATACATTTCAGGTCTGCTATATAATTTAAGCAAAGCTTTGATACTCCTTTAACACCCAACTACCCCCAGGGTGACCCACCTGGCTCAATCTCATGTCCATAAGCGTGTTTCTGGCCTGTCCAATTTTCCTCATGTCCAGCTCACCAGAACCAGGTGTCATTAGTCCTGGAGTCATTCCTCCTGGGTATGGGCTGTTCAACCCACCTGGGAACGGAGTGTTTAACCCACCAAATTGCTAAATACAAGAAGAGAAATGTGTATTCAGTCATCCAACACAATAAAATATGTGCAACAAAATTAGTTACACTTACTGTCTGCCGTGGATCAACAGATGTGTGATTCTCTCCAGTCTGTAAATGCTTGGCAAAGAAGCTGTCAGGGACAGGGGTCAGCTTTTCGTGACGTGGATTTCGCTGGCGTTTATTACGAGCATCGCCAACCTCTGGGATGCTAAGCCACTCTTCCTCAGTCACTTCCGCTAATTTCCTCTAACATGGTAAAAAGAAAGGTTATGGCAGAAGTGAAATAGTGACGCAGAGATGTGGTCGTCTTATTTAAAGGCAACAACTTTAGATTTAGACCCACCTTTAAATCAGAGAATTGTTGCTGGATTTTGGGTCGCTCCATACGGTATTTCTCAATTTCTTCTTTCTCTCTCTGTTCTCTGTAAATAGGAATAATCCATGACATAAAATGCATATGGGATACTGCTGCAGCATCTTGCAAATATCGCAGCTCTATCAATTACAAGCAATTCAGGTAACAGGCCAAAACAGTTCCGTTTGCTCATTTGCATAACAACAACATACCCTTGGGGAATACGAAAATTGATGTTTGCTTTTGGAATTAGTCTCCGTATAAAATCCATAAGTCATAATAATAATTGGGGCTATACAAGATCTGATATCGACCGGGAGAAATTTTGAACTCTTTCATTTGCTTTTGGTTCATGCCATAAACAGATCTGACTGATTATTGTATAATGTGTAACCAGCTTAAGGGACGTTTAATCAATCACCTTCTTTCCTTTCGCCTCTCATCCATTCTTTTGTCAAGGGCAGCATAAATAGCATCAGCTTCCTCATCATCTTTCTCATAGGGGCCACTGGAGAACAAGCTCCCGGCATAGCCATTAAACTGGAGATTTCAAAGGGGGAGAAAGAAAAGACATGAAAGAACTAATTCAGGAATGAATGATATACTGAGTAGTGAAAGGTAAAGTGTACTCTTCTTTATATAGACAATGGAGCTGGGCAGTAGGATTTGAAAGACAGCAATAATTGCTGCTGTAACAAAACAATTATAAAATTGCTGTGTTAGTCCATTCAGAACAATAAATATTACTGTCAAGCCCTTAAGAATACGCTTCCACAATATGAAAGTCATCATAAAACAGTAAGCCTGTTTGCACTTTAAGGCTCCAATCACTGTAACCCCTGTATCACTCTTATTGTAAAGCACAAGTGAGACACAGAAGGTATAACAGATGTTCAAAAAACAATAGGCTTCAATCTCATGGATCTTGGTTCAGTTTGATGGTATAGAAAGGGGCAGCACCAATCAAACAACACATTACCACTAAGCTATTTAATCAGGAAATAACAACTCAATCAAATTCACAAGCAGGTTCAGAACATAACATTAACCTAATTGCTAAAAGCAGTCCAACGCTCTATAACAGGCATAGGCAACTATACGCACTTCAGGTAAAACTCCAGGATATTCAACACTGTGGCCCTGATCCAGAGTTTTAGCAGATTCACAAGAAGCATCCGCTAAAACGTGCTATTCAGAGGTGCGAATTTCTAAGAAACACGCACCTCTGCACTGGCCGTATAAAAAGCCGAACGATATGAAAAGAAAAGCAGTCTGAGCCTTAATTGCTCCGACCGCACGGCTTCTTTTTTTCTTTTTTTTTTTTACAAAGCAAAAAGTTCCCCTTCCCCCGCCTGTCCCAATGTAAATAAATAAAGTACGGGCCGACAGGGCATGCTGCCGCAAGTAGAACTACAAGCTCAAGCATACCCATGAATTACAAGGCATGCTTGCGCTAGTAGTACTACTACTGTTGGCAGCATGCCCTGCTATCCAGTGCCTGCGGCGCCAAATAACGTGACATGCCCACTCCTTTTAAAAAAAAACCAAAAAAAAAAAAACATACTCTGCCCTATAAAAATATACGTTTTAAACGTCCACCTGCCCCCAAATAATATAAAGTAATAAAATAGTGCCAATACCCCATCCCCTTTTAAAAAAAATAAGTACAGCGCCCAGATTTAAAAAAAAAAAGCCCTCAAAAATCTAAAGAAATAAAATAAATCCAAGATCCCTGCCCCCTTCTTTAAAAAAAATAAATATAGTGCCCACATAATTAAAAGAATAAAAATCACCACATGTGCCCCTCAAAAATAAAAATATATAAAAAATATGCCCATAAGATGGCTCAAAAATAAATAAAAAATAAATACTTACCTGCTCTGTAGGTCTCCAGTCTTGTAAAGCTTTTAATCTGGGGGAGGTGACCTTGGCAAAAAACAACAACCCTATACAGACGACGCAAACTATGTCCTGCACACAGGACATCCTGGCGCTAATGACAGTTCTACTGTCATTGGGGTATACTTACCCTCTGCCAGTGTGGGAATATTTGAAAATATCACAATGTAAATCGTTATTTCCCACGCTGGCAGAGGGTATAAGTATACCATCTCAGACATGGTGTAAGTGTAAGGCTTGTTAAGCAGCCAGCAAACTGCAGTGGAAGCAGTATTTAAATGAGAAAAGCGACCCTTTTCTCATTTAAATATTATTCCACAGGCTCAGCCCGGTCGGATGCGAACACAATCAGATGGGTACTTTTGCGCCCATCTTTTTGTGCGTGCTCCCGATCTGGGCATGCGCAGTGGACACTTTGGCTGCGCTTCCGTCTGAAAAAAAGACGGAAGCGCAGCTCTGGATCAAGGCCTGTATGTTACATTTATAACAGAGTAAACAATTCTCCTGGAATCAGTTGTGCTTTAAAAATACCTCATCATAATTAGTGTCATTCAAATCCTCATCGTCATCATCTGCTTGATTTTTTTTCATCTGATCTCCCACTGTCCTTTTCCCTGGTGGGGCATGCCGGTCATCCACTGGGTCATTGGCATCGCGGGCTGGACCAATATCAGACCGAGTGGTGAAACCTGTGGCTCTGAAGAGAGAATATACAATGCCAATGAGCACACTACACATATATACTAGCACTATGAACTCAAAATTATTATTCTAAGCCCTAGAATAATATCCCCTAGAATCCAGGGTGTATATAGAAGTTGCAATTTTTATCAATGATAGTTTTACATAAGCAAGTAACTAGGGGCCGGATCCAGACTTGCGAACGACAGATCACTTACACACGCAAGTTGCGTAAGCGGCTTGTTTTGACTGGTGGTAAGCGCCCTCCAGATGTTACGCTAGAGTTACGATCTTAACCCTAGCGTTGCAAAAATCGTACATAACTAGTTCCGTAACTCCCATTTGTGTACAAATGGGTTGTGCTTCTCCTCCGCAGCTAAATTACGCAGGAAGAAGCATGTAAAATTTACAGTGTGGGAGGGGGCTCCCACACTTGTGCGAGAGGCTGTCGTACAGACTGTTGATCTGTGCAAGCTCTTAAAGGCAGGCTTATGGCAGCATAAGCACGAGAAAGGGGAGTGACAAGGGGCGTGCACTCCCCTCTCTCTCATATACAGACAGACCGCTGCACGTTCGGAGAATGTGCTGGGGTCTGGATCCGGCCCTAGGACTGGTGAAACAGATAAATTAATAACGTCAAAGTTGTTTTCTTGTGCAGGCGACAATGTTAATGGAATAAAATGCTAAACCAAATAAATCTGGTAAACGAACAAGAGGTTTAGCTTTAAACAGTCTCAAGCTGTGCCAGATTTACTAAGCTGCAGGTTTGGAAAAGTGAAGATGTTGCCTAAAGCAACCAATCAGATTCTAGCACTATTTTTTTTTTTTTTTTTACATAATAGAGAATGTCAGCTAAAATCTGATTGGTTGCTACGGGCAACATCTCCATTTTTCCAAACCCGTAGCTTAGTAAATCTGGCCCCAGATTCAAGCTGTGCCTGCCAGCTCCACAAATCAGAGCAGATTCCAGCCTCACCCCCATTTCCACATTCAATAATATAGCCTTCAGCTTCACTGGCCGATCCTGCAACTATTGCATTCTGCAGCCTGCAAACCCTGCAACCATTGCTACCCCAGCTGTGCCCACAAACTCTCCATAGCAAACGTTACGTTGCCTACAAAATGCTCTAGCACAATCTACAGCTATATACCATAACATCAAATACCATATCACTGTCTCCAACCACCAAAGTACATTTTTGCATTCTGCCCATAAGTCAACAAAATTGTTCTCTATGACACTGATCCGAGCACAGAACAGAGGGATGGCCAGACATAACCTGCTCAACCCATGCTAATCCTACCGCCACTTGCACAGATCCGTTTAATGCAACATCTTACCCTCTACCAAGACCAGGAACATATCCCAGCGGGGCCGGCATGCCCAGGAATGGCTTCTTCTTTTTGTTCATCGTGCCAGTGATGGAAGCTGTTAGTCCTGAGGCTCCCCCGGCGTTACCAGGGCCTGAGGACCCGGGGCCGCTTCCAGCAGACGAGGAGGCCGCCATGTTTACTGCAGAGAGAAGCAACAGCACAACGTTCCCAGAGTGCTCTGCCGCGTGTGATGGAAACTTCCGGCGCCTGATGCCTGTCACTGCGTCACCTACCGGACATACGACACGAGAAGGAAAATAATATTAAACGCGCCATTTTGGCGGAGACATTTGAAGGTTTTCATGGAGACATGCTTTTCTTGCCGTCTTCAGGCTTACATTTTGTCATTTATTCTTTGTGATCTGACGGAATCGTCATTGTGATCTTCTTTAAATTGCACAGTGACTCAAATATTCATTTACATGATCTGTATTAATACAAAAGATGCGTTTTGTTTCTTATATACTTGTGAGGCTGAATAGTGAAATGCTTTAGACCTTAGACCTTTCATAAAGCTAAATTGACAGAAATGTTGATTTTAAAATGTGGAATACCATAAAAATGTTTTAACTTAAAATATTCATTGGCTTTGGAAAGGCATAATATATTATATAATATAGATATCTATACAAAGTTACTGTATTGAAGCTTAAAGCAATCTTGATCTCTAGGAATTTTTGATATATTAAAATAAAATGAATGTCCATCTATTGGAGGTAGTACACTTATGAGCAAAATGACATATCAAGGCTCCATAGTAAAATTATGGTGGGGAGGAGGTCTGGCCTGTCAAGGAAAAGCAGTTCCCAAACTGGGTTCCATTCGCCGGCTAATTGTCAGCTGTTTCCGATAAACGGGACAATTTACAGCTAGGAAAGTACATAGATATACAGCAGCGGTTATTGCAAGGAGTAGTACAGACAGGGATCAGCTGTAGCCAAGCTTCACACAGTGCGGCTGATGCCTGTCTGTACTAATCCCTGCAATAGCCACTGTTGCATATCTATGTACTATGCTGTTCTGACAGCTTTAAAGTATATCTTCAAAGCTATCAGAGCAGTATAGTACATAGATATGCAGAAACAGCTTTGAAGAATAGGGAACCATTCCGCTTGCTGTCAAACTTGCTGTTCGGGAGCTTGTTCAAACATTTTCAAACATGTTCAAAGATCAAATAATCGTACCAGAGCGTTTCTGGTGCGTTTATTTGGTGTTTTAAAAATTGGTCCTGGCCATTAACTGCAGCGATTATTTGCCCGATCACCAAATAATTGGTTGATTGGGCAGCTAATCGCTGTAGTGTATGGTCAACTTTAGTGTTAGGCTATGGAGAGGGATTAGAGCTTAGAAGGGAAGTTTTAGGATTAGGCTGTGGGGAAGGGATGGTTAGGGTGAGGATTAGGATAAGGGTTAGAGAATAATCGAAAATACAACAATCGAAATAGAAATACAATCGAAATGTGTATGTTTCGCAACCTATTACATTCGAAATCGGGAACGTTCGAAATAGCGAAAATTCGAAATAGCGAACTTTCGAAATAGCGAAAATTCGCAATTTAGTGGTCGAAATACAGATTTTCGAAATTGGCATTTTCTAACCGGGGACTGACTACCGTCTTAGGTTTAGGCTGCGGGGAGGGGATAGAGTTTAGAAGGGGAGTCTTAATCTGGCCATACACTGGGATAATTATTGATCCCAGCAGGGGGTGGCCCGATAAACGGGACAATTTACAGCTAGGAAAGTACATAGATATACAGCAGCGGTTATTGCAAGGAGTAGTACAGACAGGGATCAGCTGTAGCCAAGCTTCACACAGTGCGGCTGATGCCTGTCTGTACTAATCCCTGCAATAGCCACTGTTGCATATCTATGTACTATGCTGTTCTGACAGCTTTAAAGTATATCTTCAAAGCTATCAGAGCAGTATAGTACATAGATATGCAGAAACAGCTTTGAAGAATAGGGAACCATTCCGCTTGCTGTCAAACTTGCTGTTCGGGAGCTTGTTCAAACATTTTCAAACATGTTCAAAGATCAAATAATCGTACCAGAGCGTTTCTGGTGCGTTTATTTGGTGTTTTAAAAATTGGTCCTGGCCATTAACTGCAGCGATTATTTGCCCGATCACCAAATAATTGGTTGATTGGGCAGCTAATCGCTGTAGTGTATGGTCAACTTTAGTGTTAGGCTATGGAGAGGGATTAGAGCTTAGAAGGGAAGTTTTAGGATTAGGCTGTGGGGAAGGGATGGTTAGGGTGAGGATTAGGATAAGGGTTGGGGATATACTCACAAGTTGGCGATGGAATCTTCAATTACCTCACTCCAGCAAGGCAGGAACATTAATTGGCGGTGGGACGATGCAAATGGGGCGTCGAAAATGGCCCTGCCATAAAAAGGGCCAAACTGTCTGCATCTTGGTATCTTATTATCAAAACAACCTTAGTCCAGATCCAGAGTTAACAACGTTAAGGGACTTACACTAGCCACTTGTATAAGTTTCCCTTAACGTTATAACTGCGCCCATATGACATAACTAGTGTGCCTGGGCTATGTCATTTGTTAGCCAGAGGTGCACATTTGTGTCCGCCCCAAAGGAAAGATTCTGCTTCCAAATCTCAAAGTTGCAGAGCAGCATGGGTATGGGGTGTAACTGCAGAGTCAACCCCAACGTCTGGTTGATGTAAGATAGGAGTTTATACTTTCAAATATTCTTTTTTTTGTTTTATCTTTCTACAGTTCCAAAAATTATGCATAAAAGTAGCTGTCTCTGTGCTACCTTTAGCTCATGCAGAATAAAATGTATTCTCTGATTCTGTGTCAGATATGACCTGGTCAACAACTTGACATGAATTTCCAGCTGTTTTGCCAAAAAACAATATTTCATAGTATATACGTTTTTTTTTCAGCAAATCTGACAGGGCTATGGCAGGCGTAAATGAAGGGTTGGTCCTTTCATCGTAACTGCAAATGTACAGAACTCGGGTACGGTTACTCAGCAGGTACGCTAGGGTAACATCTGGAGCATGCATGCGCCGATGTTAATTGTCAGGGGACTTATGCAATTTACATGCGTAAGTCCCCTGACGTTATTACTTCTGGATCTGGATACTACTCTCCATGAGCTGAAGCAGCTTGTTATTAAGAGAGAAAGGTTACACCTGGGCAGAACCATGCTGATTGCAGGGGGAGTCAAGTTAATTGTATTCTTTGCATGCAGGGAGATATCTTTGAATTGCTTACTGCTCAGAGATACTGACCAGCTTTACTATCACACTGTTATTTAGACTTGGGATAGGAAACATCACCTCTCAACTCTAATACTGTTTGCAACAGATGAAATATGACTCCCCTGAAATCAACATGGTTTAGCCCAGGAGTGAATTTTACTCTCCATCTTTCAAGCTCCTTCTTAAGTCTGGATCCAGCCCCATGCCTTTAATATGGGACCACATAATCTTAGGAGTTTAAAGATCAAGGGGCTGATTCAGAGATGCACTTACACCTTTTTTTAAGTGCAAGTGTACAGCTCGGCTAAACCATTTTTCAAAGTAAGGGGTGTTAATTAATTTAAAACAATTTTCATGCAGGGAAAATACTCTACTTTTACACATAGAACTAAAATACTGCATAGTTTTATGTTTATTCTATAAAATAAAGTTGAGCTAAGAAACTTCACCTCCTAATTTTATTTCTGGTTTTACAATTTAAAGCTGCCTCCCCTTGCAATTCAACATGGTATTGCTCAGGTCTACACTTGCACCTAAAAAAGGTGGAAGTGCAACTCTGAATCAGCCCCCAAAACATTATACAAATCTTATATGGTATTTATTAGTTGTCACAATCAATTTGCATTAACCTATAAATTGATCTGAGCAACTTCCATTTTGTGTGTATACTGTTTGGAAGCATGTCTGGGAGCAGCAGCAGAGAGGGGGTGTTGTTCTACATGAACTATTTTGGAGGCTTTAAGGGCTGCCTCCTCAGGTAAGTTTGCTCTCAATTTAAAAACATCTATATATGACCCAACATTGGGACTCTCATTGTTAGAGTTAGGACCACCACCTTCTAACTCCCTATTTTCCTACTACAGGGACAGGCAGACCTACAAGTACCTCACTGTGCCTTATGCAAGCTCCCACAGGATGTATTAGTTGATTTAGAGATCCCCTTTACTACCCGAGAACTTGAATTAGCCATCAAATTCTCTCTGAACAAGAAGAGACCTTGTCCGGATGGCTTGAATTTGACCATTTGACAACAAATTTGAAAAATAAATAATGTATTGTTCAAATATTGTTCAAATATAAAAAAAAAAATAGAACTGAATGTTATTGATGTTAATAATAATGGAGGAGTAAAATACATACAAATTTCATGAATTTAGCCTTTACCATAGTTGATTTAGATTTTTAAGGAAATCTTAAAACCAAATCAATGCAACCCGTAATAATTGGACAGATGTGTACCTAGATTTCCAGCTGATTTTAGCTGTCAGTTTTAAGCTGGGTACACACTTATTGGACCAAATGGTTGTAAAGCTTATTATCGTCCCAATCATTCGACAGATGTGTTCCTAGTTTTCCAGCTGATTTTAAACTGGGTGCACACTGGAAATTTTTTTGTAACGGTTACTCCACTGCAGAGGCTAACACACAGTAGTTCAGGATCAGGTCCTGTGTTCCATTTTAATGTACTTTAGCTAAACAGAGCAGTCCTTTGTATACTGTCTTTTTCTTTGTGTTTGATATGGTTTACCAGATTCACTGGGAGGGAGCAGCTTGATGATCAGATTATATTTTACATGTACTGTTTGCTGATTTAGAACATGGTTTGTTCATCTTACAATTTGATTATTGTAGTTTGTTCAAGTATCTGTTAAAACTTTATACACAGTAAATGAATTTGGCTAAAAGAAATGTTAATATGTCATAATTATTGCACTTTTCTTATATTTTACTATTGCAGAATTTTACTCCCCTCCTTTCTCCCTCTTCCTCTTATTGGAAGCCTTGTCTGGAATGGAA
>WWET01004237.1:0-11344 GCA_011038615.1 Limnodynastes dumerilii
AAATCGTCCCCAGCGTTGCTGCAGGAAGTCTCCTACTGACACCAATGGTGACTGTGCCCGGGGCTGAGAACGGACCACTGCCCCCCTACCCCCTTTCCCCCACATTAAAAAAAATCTCCAGACTCAAAACATAAATAAATAAAAAACATAAACATAGGGAAGGATTTTTAAAACGATTTTTTTTTTTAATGACCACCAGTGCTGCACATTCTCGGGCCCCTCGTCAGGTCCGGGCCCGGGTAATTAGTACCCCCTCCCCCCCTCTCGGCGGCACTGCCTGACAGGTCACTTACGTACACAAGGGGCCTGATCCAGACCTACACTTCCCGGCGGTAATACGCCAGTTATAAGAGTAAGATCGGCTGAAATGGATATAGGATCGGGCATCTGTAGTGTCCGCGTCCCTCGCCGTTACTACACAAAGGTTAGTGTAGGTAGGCGGGGGGAGATAGTTTAATGAGGGAGGGAGGGGTTTTAGTTAGTAGGCTCCTGTCCGAGTGTATTTTCCCTCGCTTACACCGGCTGAAGTTAGGGTACATTTCAGCCGACGTAAGTGAGGGAAAATACGCTGCGCCCTCCAGATGTTACGCTAGGGTTACGATGGGCTGTGCTTCCCCTTTGTCCGCTAAAGTAGGCGGGGGGAAGCATGCAAAATGTACTGTGTGAGAGAGGGCTCCCACACTTGTGCAGATCAGCGGTCGTACGAACTGCTGATCCGGACTATTGCACTAAGGTTGCCTTGTGTCAGCGTAGGCTGACATAAAGCACACACAAGAGAGGGGAGTGACAGGGGGTGTGTACTCCCCTCTCTCTCGGACGGTCAGACCCCTGCATGTTCGGAGAGCGTGCGGGAGTCTGGATCCAGCCCTGTGATATTATTTTGATACCTTGATTATCTATTATTTACTATTGACTACTTACCGTAAATCTGAGCTATATGTTTAGTCTTTAATCATAATTAAGATGACTTTCTTGTTCTGTGTGAACTTTTAAAAATTACAAGTGTGGATGAATTATTACAGATGAGGTTTTATTAGATTTCACTTACAAGATGATTAGGTCTTTAGTTTGTAATATCTGTGCTTCTTCATTTCAAAAAATGTTTTTTAGCATACATTTTCAAACTACTACTTCCCTTTTACATAGCACCAACATTCAGTATTACTAAACACCTGTAATCTGAAGAATTTAACAGTAGTCACATCCTGTTCTTACATAAACTATTGCAATGCAGCAGCTGTATTGTTGGCCTTGCTTATTATCAAATAAAATTGGAAGAGCCAAATCCTTTCCTTACTGCTGACATAGTATGCTCTATCATTACAAATTTGTACAAGTCACACTCCTTAAATTTTCTAGATAATGTCTTTGAAAATATAACTTTACATTCAAAAATAGACAATGAATGTCGCTCTGCACAAGTGATTCTGGCCCTGATTCAGAGATTGAAAATAAGAACTTAAAGTTACACTTGGGCTAAACCATGTTGATTTCGGGGGAGTCAAATTTCATTTGTTGCAACAGTATTATACTTAAAAGGTGATGTTTCCCAGCTCAAGTCTAATTAGCAGTTTAAAAGTGAAGCTGATCAGGTATCTGTGTGCAATAAGTAAAAGCAAAGCATTCTCCCTGCACGCATAGAATAAAATTAACTTGACTCCCCCTGAAATCAACATGGTTTTGCCCAGGTGTAACTTTAAGTTCTTATTTTCAGCCTCTGAATCAGGCCCTCTATGTGTATTAACATACAATGTACAAATACAAAGTATTAAAAGCAAATAAGTGAAAGTCTGAACCAACTGATGTGGTTCCAAAGCAGAATAGAGGTTTTGTTAGCAAAGATATATTCCAAAGATCTATAGAGAATAAGATTGAAAAATAACACCAAAACTAACTAGAGGGGAGAGCACGGTTACTGCCAGGACTGGATTAGCCATCTGGCACTTCTTGCAAATGCCAGATGGGATGATGGAGTTCTGGGCTTGTAGCCTTCTAGAGAGAGATACCTATTAGTAGAAGTTGCAGTGATTCTCTCTCTCTCTCTCTCTCTTTCTCTCTCTCCCCCTCTTCCTCTCTCCCTCTCCCTCTCTCTCTCTCTCTCTCTCTCTCTCTTTCTCTCTCTTGTGTGTGCAGGGCTGCCATCAGGGGGATATAACCGGGATTAGAGTCCCAGGGCCTGAACAGGGAGGGGGCCCAGGGCTCCCCTATCTTTCTGTCCGGGACACTTGTGGACAGATAAACAGATACTAGTACTCATACAGATATACGGCAGACTGTGCTCTGTAATTCGCTTCTAAAGGTCCTCGGCGCCCTGCCCCCATGTGATGTCACATACCGTGATGTCACATAGGGGGCGGGCTGCTGCGGACTGTGTCCTGGGCCCCAAATTTTCTGGTGGCGGCCCTGTTTGTGTGTGTGTGCATGTGTGTGCGTATAATTTACAAGCCTGTCCCTTGCGCAGGATAAATATATGACTTCACCCTAACTGCAAAACTATAACAGATATACATTAGGGTTGCAGACATTCTATTTCTTCCCTCCAGGAGATCTTGGAGGGAGGAAAAAGATGACGGTATGGGGGTGGGGCTTGATGATGCAATATACGCAAATCTCATGCCAGTCAATCAGATTCTAGCCGACATTCTCTAGTATGCAATAGGAAAATGTGAGCTACAATCTGATTGGTTGCTATAGGCGACATCTCCACTTTTACGCAGCTTTTTTACATGAGTCTTCCAGACACCTCATGAGATTTGGCAACCCTGATATACACGAACAGAAATTCTGTATACAGTGTTGTATACAATTTGTACTAAAAAATATAACATTATTTTACAAATTATACATTGAAAATGAAACATTATGGTTTAATGTGTTTCAAAATCAGCGTGTAACAATATTTTGCATGAGCTCTACAGCATGTGGGCCTAGGTGCTTTAAATGCCAGGGCTGATTTTTTTCCCATTCTGGCCCTGGTTAGTGCTAGCACATGAAAGAGAATACTATACCGTTTCAAAGGCAGAGTTATACAGAGGGATACAGGTTGTAAATTACATTACAGTTAGCAGTGGCACACCCAGGGGGTGTTACATGGGTCAGTTTTCTATAGTTCAAAAGGCCAGGACATCCCCTTTAATGGGGCTTCTATATTATGTGGAGCCATGTGATAGAAGGAATATAAATAACTATTATGGGGCATACTTTTTTTTTTTTATAAATTCTTTATTTTGACATGGGGCATACTTTTAACAAAATTACGGGGGAAAAGGTTTTTTTTTATAGGACCGTTAATGTATAGCCCCTAATAATATAAAATAGAGCCCTAATTATATGGACATAAAGTACTGTTATGGGAGATTATTTGTCAGAATCATGGAGGAATAAAAATGCTGTTATGGGGAATATCCTTTTTGTTAACTTTTGCTTGCCTTTCTTTTTTCCTGTTTTTCTACTTCCTCTCCCCCATGGAATCTTTCTGCACTGCCTGCATCTACTGAAACAGAGGCTTCTTGCTCTGAGCTGCTGACATAACAGCAGTAATTTTAGCCACAGACAATTTATATGACATAAATATGGTAGCCCTAAGTAAGCCCTTCCTCCAGGGCCTATAAATGCTAAGGCAGGTTTGTCGACTCCCGCTAGGGGTTTGTGGCAAATCTACCTATCCACCCCTGATCTCTCACCCACTGTGCTGGCCCATGTTCTGAATGCCTCTTTGCCATTTCTGCTTTGATGTCCTCCCGCCATCTCAAACTTAATCTATCTACAACTGAACTAATAATATTTCCATCTGCTAATAAAAGCTACCCACCTGGCCTCTCTATCTCTGTCGACAACACTGAAATAATTCCTACTCATAAAGCTCGATGCTTAGGTATTACCGTTGACTTTGAACTGTCCGTTGTTCCCCACACACAATCTGTCTTTAAATCTTGTCACATACATCTAAAAAACATTTCCAGAATATGCAAATGTCTCACACAAGACACTGCAAAAACTCTCATTCATGCACTAATCATCTCCCGCATTGATTATTGTAATGCTCTCCCTATTGGACTCCCACAATATAAAATTACCCCCCTACAGTCTATATTGCCTGCAGCAGCTAGACTGATTTTACTTGCTAAATGCTCTTTAAGATCTTCTCCACTGTCAGTCTCTACGCTTGTTACCTGTATTTTACAGAATCAAATACAAGATCCTTTTGCTAACCTACCAAGCCATCAATAAAACAGCACTGCATACATTTCTTCACTCTTCTCAAGATACATCCCAGCTCACTCTCTCTCTCAGATCTTCACAGGACATACAGCTCTCCTCGGGCCTGATCCAGACCTACGATGTTGCGTTGAGTGTACTAACGCTAAGCGTAACATTGATGCACTCCCCCTGACACTCCCCCGGTCTGGCCGTAATTACACTCTTGTTACGCTGGCTGAAGTTAGGGTAGCCTTCAACCGGCGTAACAGAGTGTAATTACGGCCGGACCGGAAGCGTGTCAGGAGGAGTGCATCGATGTTATGCTGAGTGTTAGTACGCTCAGCGCAACATCGTAACTGTAGCATAGTTACAGCGAGAAACGCCCCCTCAACCGTAACTATACAACAGTTAGGGACGTCCGATCTTGAGGAAAGAAAAGCCCTAACTACGCCGGGGGCCCTAAGCAAGATACCCGTTTGGGACCCCCTAAGAGATCCTGCATTTTAGAAATAACAGCTCTCGTTTAATAAGGCTGCAAGGGTGCTTAACAATGTAAGATCCTGGGCCCCTGGGGCTCGCCAGGCCCTAAGCGGATGCCTAGGTTGCCTTATGGATAATCCTAAACATCTTAAGCATACGCCCGCCGTAACTATGGCGGCAGGCGTAGGTCTGGATCAGACCCCTCGTTACTAATTAAATGCTCAGATTCCCCATTACAGGAATTCTCCCGGGCTGCACCCACTCTCTGGAATAACCTTCATCACCTACTAAGACAGTGATGGCGAACCTATGACACGCGTGTCAGAGGTGACACGCCAAGACATTTTGACTGACACGCAGTCAAAATGTCTTTGCGTGTCCCCTCTGACACAAGTGTCATAGGTTTTACTGATTGCGGCGGCGGATGTCGTCGGCGGCGGTCAGCGGCGGCGATCAGCATGGTGAGGGGTGGGGAGAGGCGGTATCAGCTGCAGGTGATATGGCTGATACCACCTCTTCCCCCTGCAGCACCTGATTGGATCAAAATGATCCAATCAGATGCTGCAGCCTAGGACACAGAGAGTGACGTTGCCTAACCTAGGTCACGCAGCGTCAAAACGGGAGGAAGAGAGAGAGCGCTGCAGAGGAGAGCAGAAAGCAGAGGTAAGTTTATTTTAAGTTTCAATTATTAAAAAAGGCTGGGCAAAAAAAGGGGACAATAAGGCTGGGCACAATAGGGGCAAAAAGGCTGGGAACTAACAAAGGGGGCAAAAAGTGCCAAAGGCTGGGCACAATAAGGGGACAATAAGACTGGGCACAAAAGGGCAAAAAGGCTGGGCACAATAAGAGGACAAGACTGGGCACAAAAGGGCAAAAAGGCTGGGCACTAAAGGGCAAAAAGGCTAGGAACTAATAAAGGGGGCAAAAAGTACCAATGGCTGGGCACAAAAGGGCAAAAAGGCTGGGCACAATAAGGTGACAATAAGACTGGGCACAAAATGGGCACAATAAGGTGACAATAAGACTGGGCACAAAAGGGCAAAAAGGCTGGGCACAAAAAGCATGGACACTAAAAGGTTGGGCACAAAAAGGCTGGGCACTAATAAAGGGGAAAAAAAGGCTGGGCACAAAAAAGGGTACAATAAGGCTGGGCACTAAAGGGCAAAAAGGCTGGGAACTAATAAAGGGGTAAAAAGTGCCAAAGGCACTTAAAAATTTAACTCTTTCCTTACAAGGGCTGCAAATATCACAAAATTATGGATATTTCTAGAAGTGACACGCCACCCGAGGTAAGCTAGATTTTTTCCCGAATTTTGACACATCGAGCTCAAAAGGTTAGCCATCACTGCATTAGACCTTAAAGAAACCAGGACCAGATCCAGAGTTTAAATATAAGAGGAAAACTGCTAGAAAGTTACCACTGAGCATAAACATATTTAATGTCAGGAGTAGGCAAATTAAATGTATTATGTACATGTAGGGAGAATATTTGCTTTTTCTTATTGCACAAAGATACTGTTTAACACAGCACTTTCTACTGCACCATAAGATCCATGTAATTTATGTGCCTAGCACTTTTAACATTGTTGCCAAATGTAAGGAAAAGTAGCGATTCCCAGTGTTAAACTGCTGCCAAGGGAAGGGAGGCTATGTCCTTTCTCCAGTCCCAACAACGCGTAGTCTGGACTGGAAGTTTTATCTTTTAAATATCTCACACAAAAGAGTGTGGGTCCCCGTAGCGAACGGGTATTTCGATAGGTCCGTTCGCTCCCAGCCAGTTCAGAACTGATTGGTATATCGATTGCTTATGCCTTGATAAGGCATAGTAATGGATACCCGGAGCACCGAACACGGAACAATAAGCAACCTCACTCCCTAAACCTAACCCTAAGTCTCCACCCCCACAACCTAACCCTAAGTCACCCCCCCCCCACAGCCCAACCCTAAGTCCCTCACCCCACAGCCTAACAATAAGTCTCCCCACTCTCAGCCTAACCCACAAGTCTCTCTCCCCCGCAGCCTAACCCTAAGTCTCTTCCCCACAGCCTAACTCTAAGTCTTCCCCCCGCAGCCTAACCTTAAGTCTCCCCTACCGCAACCTAACCTTAAATCAACCCACCCTTCCTAACCCTAAGTCCCTGGAGAGAGTTATTCACCATCCGGTGGTCCGGCGACGGCTCTTCTAAAAATTAGTGGGCGAGTATGCGAATCGCATATTCACCTGTTCATAAATAAAAAAATTCTGTATCGATTAGTTCTGTATAGAAAAAAATCTGTATTGGGACAGCCGAAAAGCAACATCACAGCAGGGACTCGCAACGTACACAAAAATACTTCCAGAGATTGTGCCTCAGTGTATGGAACCCCCTGAAGTCAATAATCAGTTCTGTGGCTGGGGTAGCTGCTGGAGCCCTCATGGCTTTATTGCAAACCTGGCTTTCTAGATAGTCCATCAGGCCCTGCACATTCTAAACTTGGATATAATAGGACCTAATATTCTTGTTGTTAAGGGATGTTAAGCTTGGACCGGTTCTTAATATTGGTCATGTTGAAATTAAAATAGAAAAATAAAACTATAAAATAAAGATCCTTTAAAAGCAACAATAATAAAGTCTTTGTGTGCGAATAAAAACAAAAGAATACTTGCGGCGGGAAACGTGCGCACGCACACCATGAATGCGTGAATACACAACCATGTGTAGCTACGTGCGTGCTCACATAACGACATGCGTGAACACGCAACGTGCGACCCATGTGCTTGGTCATCTTTATGCGCAATGATATTTCCATGTTCCCAGGCCTAAATCCATAACTATGCAATATGTATGTTTACATAAAATGTGTTCTATGTTTCTAAAGAAATGTTCTATTCACAGGATTTCTTATTCAACTATTATAGTAATGCTTAGCTTAGGAAGATTGTATTATTGTCATGTTTAGATTTATGGTGTAACATTTCATGCTGTATTAACAATGATATGATTTATTATGCGATCACATCTAATGCATGCAATTTATGGGTATAGATAGATAAATTATATTATGTTTCTCTGCGTAAGACTGCATGGTCTAGACCTTTGCATTCAGTAAACCCTGTGTAATATGCTAATGATGCTACCAAGAGAACAAAAGACCCTTCAAGGACCAATCATCATAAGATCCATAAAATGACCAGAGAAATCCACCAACCAGATGTGCCTGCCCGTTTGACGGCAGAGGGTTCTGTGGAGAAACTCATTCCAGTGCTGGTATTCTTGCTGTATCTGGAAGCGGTGCTGTTTGGTTTAACGCTATTATTGGTAATATATCTTTTGTGCTTTGAAACACAACCTGCAACTGGATCTTCATTATTTCGCGTACAATATCAGTGCGTTCGGATTTACGCCACGTGTTATTACACTAATATTTTGCTGTTTAAAGTTGAGAAAAGAATCTCACAGCCATAAGGCACAAAAAGCTTTGTTGGTCAAGAAGCTAGTCCTGTTGCTGATCCAGGGAATAATTGTTGTAATCTGCTGCTGCTGCTTCTTCGTTGATAGAAAAGCTTCCCAAGGGCTAAAAAGTGCTTACTACATGATCTGATCAAGAAGTTTGTGATCATAACCTTTCCTAAAGAATTTATTCTTCCGTTCATTCAGTTCTACCCAGGTAAGGTCTGGATTGCTGTATATACTACTATAGGCAGGGCTGTTTTTAGGGGCGGGCAAGACGTGCACGACTGCACGGAGTTTGCCACTTGGGTCACCCCGTCCTAACTTCGGCCCACGGTCACATAGACCGTGGCTCACGCAGGCGATGGCCACATAATGCAGCCAGTGTCATTTACAGAAACCGTACTGGGTATACAGGGCTCCTACAGGACATTTGAGGTAGTGTTATTCATGGAAATAGAATTGGTCCAACAGGGCTCCTATAGGAGCCTTGTCTTCCAAGTACAGTCTATGTGAATGATGCAGGTAGACAGCATCATTACAGCAGAGCCCCATGGAGGAAGGAGGCTGGACACAATAGGGGCACAAATGGAGGCTGGACATACAGAAGGGGCACAAATAGAGGCTGGACGCTGAAGGGGCACAAATGGAGGCTGAACACAGAAGGGGCTCAATTAAAGGCTGGACAAAATAGGGGCACAATTGAAAGCTGGACACAATAGGGTCAAAATTTGAGGCTGGACACAGAAGAGATACAAATGGAGGCAGGACACACAGAAGGAGCACAAATGGAGGCAGGACACACAGAAGGGGCACAAATCGAGACTGGACACACATAAAAGGGGTAGAAGTGGAAATTTTTACCGCCCTGGGCTCTGCTAGGTCTAGAAATGGAACTGGTTATAGGGACGATCACTTGAACATAAAAGAAAGGTGTTACAGTCCATTTTTTTTATGATAAAATAAAGTTTACAATGTGCCATTATTGCTTTTAATAGTTATATTCAAATACTTTATTTGTACTTAGTACAATATTTAAATTTAATGCAGATATTAATGTAATTGATTTGAACTGTAAAAGGAATCAAATTCCAGTTAAGTTCCCTTTCAGAAATTGAATAAATCATCAATATAGCAAGTGTAAAAGAGAAGTCTGTCCTTGCACCTGGGGTTGTTCAAAAATAATTCAGTTTTTAATTGATACAAGTAGGTGTTGGCATATGATAATGCTACTGGAGAGCCCCTTAAATATCCTGCTATTTTTAGAAAAAGTTCCCTGTTAAAGAGAAAGTAGTTCCTGGTTAGTGTCAACCACAACAGACGTTCCACAGACAGCACCTGGTTCACAGCATGGCAGCAGAAGGAGTGAAGCATCAGGATGTGCTGTGTTGCCTAGCAACTCCCTGTGACCACTCACTGGCTATTGAGTGCATATGTATATTATAGGATAGGGGGGTTAGGGAAGAAAAGAATGTCACAATGCATACACATCTGACAGGGACCTTGCTGACAGTGAAATGTGTCATTCAGCTGTGGCTACTAATCTACAATCATTAGAAAACAAAAAATCAAGAAGAGGAATAATAAGCTTCACAGCTTTACTAAGCCCTATAGCTCCATATAGCAATAAACATATACAACATCTATAAATGCAGTGCACATTTTCTGGGGGTTCTCAGTGGTATATAATTCCAGCCACCTTTTCCTCTATCCAGCAAAGTGAGGAATAAATCTTTGTTTGGCACATGAAAGAAAAAGGAGCACTACATTGGAGCATAAAATGAACTTGGGACATAACTATGCATATAAAGGACTGGGATACTGCAATGGGTCAGTAGTCTCAATTTATAAAATAAAATGTATCAAGGATATACTTAAAAGTAATTTCAGCATAAAAACAGATAAAATATTTACTTACATTTCACTTATTTATGTATAGCGTTAGCAATAATCAAAACCATTTAACTGATGTGGATTATTATTTGTGTGTAAACAATATTTGAACATTTTTTTATAAGATCATTACTTTTTCATGGGACATCCAATATATTAAATTATTAAATTAAGGTACAGAGAAGCAATATTATATTACTATTTATAATGTACATTTACATATATATAATATACCATGACCTATTTAGAAAGTAATTTTTGTGCCACTATTCTATTCTATTCACATTTGACCTTGATGTGTTTTGTGTGTTTCCTGTTTTCTATTTTCACCTGTTGTTGAGTTGCTGCTTTATTCAACATGACTACTGTAGCAGTTTGTGTCTGAGGACTATATTCACAGTTAAGAATGAGGTGTGCTCGTATCCGCACGTAACTCACCTGTTTTGTCCCGCAACCCATCCCTGTTAAGTCATGGTTGCCGACTTTTGGCAGCTTCCCTCCGGGAGATCCCTGAGAGAAGCTAGCGACGCATGCAGGGGACGGGGCTTAATGACGCGGGTTATGCAAATCGCGCCATTAGGCTCCGCCCCTGGCTCATACTGACCCGTTTTTACTTAAAATAGGGGTCGGGATGGGGCTTGATGCCACAGATTGCGTGATCAAGTCCCTTCCTGTGCCTAGCAACATTAGTATACTAGTGTTGCTAGGCAGGGGGGCAGGACTTGAGGCCGTGGTTTCAGTGAAACCACGGGCCTCAAGTCACTTGCTGGAGATTTGCTGGCTCTCCCGGGATACCGGGAGTACTGCCCGAATTTCGGGAGTCTCCCGGACATTCCGGGAGAGTCGGCAACCCTGCCTTAAGTAACTGTGTGTATTTTCCTTCTTAAAAAGGAAAATACGCACAGAGATTACTTCCCCACACCCTCCCCGTCTAATATAAATTCCCTCCCCCACCCACTATTCTTAAAAAAGGACAGAGGCTGTCATGGCACGCCTCTTCCTTCTTAAATAACTAAGTGCGGCCTTTAAAGACCGCACAGTCAATCCACATACCTAAATGGAATGCATATTGTCTAAATGACCTACTACGCATGTGTAGTAGGTCATTTCTTAAAAGGCCGCATTTAAGAAGCAGAACTGCTTAAGAGTGAATTTTGGTCCTGAGTTCTGGTCCTCCATGCATCAGAAACAAAGGGCTCTATTTACTAAGAATGCCTGAACGTAGCTCAGGCAAGTTCGAATTCGCTCTCCGCGAACTTCTGAGCTACGTTCAGGCTATTTACTAATACTCACCCTCTGCTGGCTGTCCCGCGATGACATCTGAACTTTCCTCTCCTCTG
>WWET01004237.1:26752-83250 GCA_011038615.1 Limnodynastes dumerilii
AAATAACCACAAAAAAAAACTGTGATGGGGGGGGGGGGGGTGCCTACAATTTCTGATGGCAGCCCTGGTCTTTGTTTCTGAAAGGTACTCAAATACATTACATTACCTGAGTTTCAAGCTGCACTGCACTCTATGGGCCAGATCCAGACCTAGGCAAATGAAACGCCCTTGTGCATAGCGTATTTACGCCAGCATACAAATGAAGCACGCCCTTAAGAACTCCCCTCGGTCGTCTGTATTTATGCTGTCTTACTATTGACACAAATACTAAATGCGGCCAGATGCCTCATAGCCAATCACTGGAGGGATCCGGCCCCACCAACCCCCTTTTAGCTACTTAATAAAATCTGGCATCACTGGAAAAGATGTCAGCATATCTGAACAATAGATCCCATATCCTTATGCGTGTCTGGGCCCCCTGATTCACATTATATAACCCACCTCAGTTGCATTTTCCGGCACATGGGCTTGCAGATCTTTTTACCTAACTTTATTATATCCACTATGATTAAGCATCATACTCTACTTGTGGACGTCTGACTGACCTACTCCCCCCCTCCATATACATATATATATATATATATATATATATATATATATAGTCTTGTCTAAGGCCCCACTCTTATTATAGCTACGTTTAACATGGTTAAAGACTTGTGTGAAACTGATCTTGCACAAAATGTTAAATCAGCATATTTTAAAAACAAGTCTTTATTTGTTATTGATTAAAAATATGCTCCTCTAGCCACGCATGCAGGACTCTTGTATCAGTCCTAAGTCAGACGTCCGTGTTTGTAAATCAGTCGGCCATAATTTCCATGCATATATTTAGGTTCTTGGCATGCGCAGTTTAACTGATCGTAAAAAATAAGCACAGCGATTCTGCACTTACATAAGTGTGAAGTCCTATGTAACTGCGTGGCATGGCAGTTTTTTGAACTGGTTGAAGTAATGTAATGACTTGTTTTTGTCTGTGCACAACTACAAGCCATATTATACTATATACATTTATACCCTAACACATAAATAAAATGTTTTTCATTTCATTGTTCATTGTTTTTCATTGTTGTTGCTGACATTTCTAATTTCTGACATAATTTTGTTAATATTTTCATAAATTGCTTAATAATAGAAGCAATTTGCCATATTCAGCAAACTTGGAATTGAAGTATATCAAAAATGTGTGGTGCACTGCTAATATGAACACTAACAATGAACCTACAAATGGGAAATTAGGCTTTCTTGCCCCAGGTGTCCAGTGCATTAGGACATTAGGCCATGAGGCTCAACAAAGTAATACCAAAGTTAACTTCTGCTAACAGCAACCTATACTTGTTTTTGCTTAGTACATTTTTTATACAGATTAACACAATTGTCATTGTATCTTTCAGAATTTTATTGAATACTTTGCAGTCAGTTTACAAAATGCAAAACTGCAGACATATAGCACAAACAACTTATTGTTAAAGTTTACTTAATATGTTAAAAGCATTTTTTGTGGAGCAGAAGCTTTCACACCATTTTGAACTTAGTTTTACAGTTCAGAAGTTATGTTTTCATTTTCAATTTATGAACATGTCATAAAGTGGAAGAACACCTGCAGAGTGAATGGGCACACAGCGTGTTTTGTTTGCTTTTATATAGATAAAAATGGCAACATTTATTTTTGGTTGTAAAACACATAGGGCGTTGAGACTGAAAAAGACACTTATTCAGCTTTTGACAGAATGATGTGTATATATATATATATATATATATATATATATATATATATATATATATATCTAAAAAATAAAATCACCATATATATACATACATCTGAAAAATAGGATCCCAGACCATAATATTCCCTTTATATATTATAGTATTATATAAATCATAGTATGTGCCATGTCCTAATATATTAGGTGTCAGTAGATAACACACTATAAAGTATATGTGGGGTATGTAGGATTTTTGGAAATGGCACATACAATTATATATGTGGGGTATTTTAGGAGTCTGGAATTGGTACACCATAAAGATAGTTAATCTATGTAGGGAATATTTTGGGTCTGGTAATGGCACATACTATAATATATGAGGTATATTAAGGGTATGGGAATGACACAATATATTGTATAGAGTCTGCCAATTCCCAAAACATAAAAAATCACATATTATAGTATATGCCACTACCAGACTCATAATCAACCCCACATCTGCTTTATATAGTGTGCAATGTTCAGACCCCTAATAAGCCCTACATGTATTAAGAGCATAAAACCTTTTTAAAAGCCTGCATTTGCAACTGTTCCAAGCAAAGCTGCTCACACAACAACATGACGCTGCGCCAACAAAGCAATGGAACCCACAAGTAGGAAAAGAAGTGTCTTCTTAGAACATTAAGGCCTCTCCCCTTGCAAGAAGAGTGCAGGTAAGTCTGATTTCTTTTACTGTTACAGTTTAATTACAGTTTACTATTCAAGTTTAATAGTAATTGATTTCCTTTAATTTTGTTATATACTGTATATTAATATGCAGCTCCCACCCTGACAGATTAATATGCTAACAAACCCAGATAAAATAACTATATATTGTGTTATTGCTTCTATTTATCTATTAATAAAGTAATTAACATGAGGGAAATAATATAATTAAAATAGTCACTAATATTGTAATAGCCTATTACAATATTGGTGGCTATTTTTTTTTTATTTTTTTTAATGACATTATTATTTCCTTATATGGGACCGGATCCAGAATTAATAGCGTCAGGTGTCAGGCGTAAATCACCTGACTGAACGGAGGGCGCATGCGCCCTCCAGATGTTACGCTAGGATTACTATAGTGCAAATGGGCTGTGCTTCCCATCCGCCCGCTAAAGCGGGCGGGGGGAAGCATGTAAAGTGTACAGTGTGGGAAGGGGCTCCCACACTGCAGCGGATCAGCGGTCGTACGGACCGCTGATCCGCCCGTCGCAGTTAAGGCAGGCTTATGGCAGCGTAAGCAAATGGGCTGTGCTTCCCATCCGCCCGCTAAAGCGGGCGGGGGGGAGCATGTAAAGTGTACAGTGTGGGAAGGGGCTCACACACTGTAGCAGATCAGCGGTCGTACGGACCGCTGATCCGCCCGTCGCATTTAAGGCAGGCTTATGGCAGCGTAAGCACGCGAGAGGGGAGTGACAGGGGGTGTGCACTCCCCTCTGTCTCGCGTAATTTCAGACCCCCGCGCGCACGGAAAGCACGCGGGGGTCTGGATCCGGTCCATAGTTATTACACAATTATTAGACGTTAGATTTTATTACATTACATTAGATTTTATTTCACATGGTTATTACACAATATTTTATTTCAGATAATCAATATACTGTGTAATGTGGAGAAAAAAATATAACAATGTACAACTATTTCAGTTTCCAACAGTCATTATACAATATAGGTCAGTATACACACAAAAACTTAATAAAATTACTATAAAGTATGTAAAAAAAAAATCATACTTATTTTATACAGGTTTTGTTGTATAATAAAATAACAGGAAGGGTGCTGTGGAAATCCAGTCTTGGTGGGGAAGTGGTGGAGGGGCCCCAAATTGGGGACCTTCCTAGGGGCCTATGAAGTCTAAAGCTGACTTTGCTGTTGACAAAGCAGAGACTCCTCTTGCACTGCACTCCCCCTGCTCCCCTATTGGGCGGATAATGGATCTGTGTCCAGACCTCTGTACTTAAGGACTGAAAGTCTTCACGTGATAGGGTACCCGACCTTAAGTTCTCTGCACAAATCTACATCTGTTTGAACACCGATCTGTGCAGAAGTGCATACCAGCCACCCACTCACCATCATCTGCATGCCTGTCCCCTTCCCATTGCGGGGATTATGCATGCTGATGTATAGCAGCGCCCTTTAGGATAGATCTCCTAGCACAAAAAACTGAGTTCCGTAGGCTAGGAGATCCATTTTATAATATCTGCTTGTGACATGCTCACTTCGTTCCAGACACTCGACTTCTGCAAGCAGCTTATGGAAGTCGGTCTCAAACTAAGATCTGGATCCAGCCCATCAGCAAAGAAGCCAGCATACAGCGTAGGAATAAAAAACAAAGCATTGGTTGCATCCACATGATTGCAGCAGGGCATGAAGATGTTTTATTCCCAGATTTTTGTCAAGACCCTTTTTATATATTAAAGTCGTGGGGCTGGATCCAGACTTAAGAAGGAGCTTTAAATTAAGAGAAGAAAGTTACTCCTTGGCATAAGCGTATCTACACTGCTCAAAAAAATAAAGGAAACACTTAAACAACACAATGTAACTACAAGTCAATCACACTTCTGTGTAATCAAACTGTCCACTTAGGAAGCAACACTGATTGACAATCAATTTCACATGCTGCTGTGCAAATAGAATAGACAACAGTTGGAAATTATAGGCAATTAGCAAGACACCCCCAATAAAGGAATGGTTCTGCAGGTGTTGACCACAGACCACTTCTCAGTTCCTATGCTTTCTGGCTGATGTTTTCTCACTTTTGAATGCTGGCGGTGCTTTTACTCTAGTGGTAGCATGAGACGGAGTCTACAACCCACACAAGTGACTCAGGTAGTGCAGCTCATCCAGGATGGCACATCAATGCGAGCTGTGGCATGAAGGTTTGCTGTGTCTGTCAGCGTAGTGTCCAGAGCATGGAGGCGCTACCAGGAGACAGGCCAGTACATCAGGAGACGTGGAGGAGGCCATAGGAGGGCAACAACCCAGCAGCAGGACCGCTACCATAAGTGTACTATCCACTCCCCTAGGCACTCCCCTCGGTCGCACATAATTTACTTGATTTATGAGTACCAAACCCTGCCTTAACTTTTCCAAGCGTAACTACGGTCGTACGTAATAGATTGTCGTATGAAACAGCCTAATCCGGCCCATACTGTACAATTTAAAGGCCTCCCTCCGTCTACAAAGCTTATTTCCGTAAGGATGACCCACCCCTTTGTACATATTTACGAGGATGGTATGTACGATCAGAGTTACGATGACTAACATCTGCCGCGCATGCGCAGTACATACAAAAAGTTAAAGTTACGCAAGCAGCAAGTGTAAAAACGCACTCTAGATCTGGCCCCATGTTTTTAGCCCTTTGGAATGTATTTTTCTCACTAACTCAGTATAAGCCTGTGCCAGAAAGTCAATTGAGAGCTGCTGCATTATGGACACACTTTTTAAGATAATTGTTGACACAGTAAGATAACACATGAAAATGACATTTAAATCTTTCAACACTTAAAAGCACTCTAGCTATTTGACACTTTGCATTATCTCTTGATAAGAGCCAAAGCAAACAGTGCAGTTGATAATTCTATGTCCTTGTTTGCTTTTTCAATGGGTGACTCTCTAACTTCTTTCAATTAGAAATGTACCTAATGCTTGAATTGTACTTTGTATAACATACCTCAAGGTTGCCATACACTAGACCGATTATCGGCCCGATCGTGCAATTATTGTTTAATTAAACGAAATATCAATGTAGTGTATGGTAGCGACTTTTGGATCGACCGTTCGATAATCATTCCAAAAGCGCTTTTGTTCGATGATTTAATCGTCTGAAATGTTTGATTATTGTCGTGTGAAATCGTGCGATAACTTGTAAAATCGCATAGTGTATGGCCACAATCGTGGAATCGTTTGCGATGAAGTGACGAGACTTCTAGGCGGGATTATGGCAATTGATATGACAGTTTTATGTGTACGTAGTGCGTCCACAGTCTTGTCATTCTACTTCCTGGCGAAACCTCATGTTAGCACTGACTCGTCTTTGCATTGTGACAAAAAAGATATATATTGCTAAAGACTACTAGGCACCACACCAGAAGATAAACTGATAAACGTGGTCTGGCTTGGAAAACCGGGACTATTTGATGAAAGTTAGTACTACACACAATGAAGTATTCAAGAGATGTGTATTACCTTGCAAGTGTCTGTCTGCTGTGGGGGCTGCATGTTTGCACCGGACTTTATGTGCTGCCATTGTGGAAAGTACAAACTATTATTTCTCAGAAGGTTTAAAAAAACACAGACCACACGATCTCAACCAAGACTCTTTTTATTGTCCAGCAACAATGATTTTTTTGGTTTTTATTAAAGAACATTATTGAAATGGTCAACGATGCCATACAAAAAATAGAAAAAATGCTTCTCGCAGCATATCAAAAAATTAACAAATAAGAAAGAACCAAAGGCTATATTAAAGAACCAAAGGCTATATTAAAGAACCAAAGGCTATATTAAACGGTTGCACTTGTTATATTTGTCGTTTTGCATTTTGTTTGGCCATACTTTTTATTTTAACGAGCTGGCAAAAGATGTAATCAACGTTTTTATTTATTTTGCGTAATTGTTGGATGCAATCTTTCGCCATAGTTATGATAGCCTGGTTGGCCTTGTCCTCATCCGGAGTATGCTCCCCACTAGAACTGGGAGTGCTTTCATCTGATATTATTATGACACCTGCATAGGAAATACAGACACACTCGATATTTTACATATTGCATTGACTTTATTTGCATCCACCCCTGTGCCACCAACAAAAGACTAACCTTTTCCAGTGCTGCTTATATTGTCACTGTGGCTTCTGCACCAGAGTCCTTCTTGACAGAATCCTTTTCTGTAAAGGAATGCAATTTTAAATTTGTGCTATGGGCAATGTGCTGGCTGTACAAAAAAATATCTGTTGAAAAAGTACCTTTTTTAACAGTACTGATATTTCCAGTAATGCATCCTTTATCGTTTGATCGAAGATTCTTTCCTGAAATGAAAAGACAGATGTATGCCATCATTCTCATGTCCACCATTTTATGCTAAACAACAGTGTCTTGAGGTCCCTGCTACATAAAGAGAACATGAAAACAAGAAATACAAGGAGAGTATTAATATGTTCTTGTTTCTTGGTTAAACTCACTTTCTATAATTCTTCGGATCTTATTAAACCTTTTCTTTTCTCTCCGTTTCAGGTCTGACCAGCGCTTCTGCACCTGCTGCTTTTGATAGTAATGGCCAAACTTTCTATGAACAATATCAATGACTCTTGTCATAATTTTTCTTTTGCGGTCTTTCACAGCTGGGTACATTTTCTGATGGCTATCGTAATCCCATTTATCGAAAAACTGGACAATCATCTTGACCTCTGCACTTGTCATGGGCATGGAACGAAGGTCTTCCTCCATTTTAGCGCTGGACCTTTTTTGTTCCTTATATTTACATAGTGGTCACTTTGGTCCTTGGCTGCACCCCTATATTTATATATACACTTGCACATATTTAATTTGTTGGATAGAAGCGCAGCCATTTTTCGTGCTACTGTTTAGCTTTATTTGGGAGTCTGACCACTCCCCAAACATGGCAGCTGCAGGCTGTTCAAATGCAGGTAGTGTCTTAACAGAGACCTCCTTTGTACACATATAGCAAATGGATAGGGACTCACCTACAGGAGGTGCCTTGACGCTGGGCAGGTGAGCTTAACCCAATATAGCTATATTGTGAACTAAACCTCCTTTTTATTTATGTGCTGACACATAGTGTTATTTAATGTATGTTTGGAGCGCCGGACCTCTTTTGTTCCTTCCATCACAGTAATGTCTGCCACCGTGGAGTGATATTACAGTTGAAGGATAATTCGATTTACTGCCGGCACCCAGCAGATAAAAAGTGTGTACTGGACGAAAGTTTCTCATAACTTTGCTGTGGAATCGTTCAGTGACAAGATTCTTTTCTTCTTCTCTTTATTGAAATTACATCGTTCTGGTAAGTACTTGTTGCATTTTCTATTATGGGCAGTACATACACCAATGTATAAAAACATGCATGCTGTATGTAGATTGTTATTTTGAATCCTTATTATATTACAGTATGTCCCATATACTCCAAATATCCTTTTAAACAGGCAAGAACAGTTGATTGCTAACTGTAGGGTGTAACTGAAAATACAGGATGGTACAAAAAACAGCGCTAATTAAAAACTAATGTGAAAATAAATAAGGCCTCAATTTAAAAGTCCAATAAAAGTCTGTAAGGGCGGCATACAGGTAAATATAAAGTAACCCAAACAAAGTCAATCCTTCCAGAAAAGGTACTAAGTAACAGACCCCCAGATCCCTAATGTTCAAACATGATTCCTCCACAGATCCACAAATGTTAGTTCATATTCCCAAGAAGTACATGTGGAAAAAGAAACAGGTATAAATAATCAAAATAAACACAGTCATATACTGGGTCTAATAATTAAAAGAAAAACAAGGTAAATTAAAAGACTGAATGGTACTGATACTAATAACAATCACATATAAATATATAAATCAAATATCAACAATAAAAAGAGGAGAAGATTTCTCCTACCAAGCGGGGGGAAAATGGTCAGGAACCGGGCTGAAGGTAAAGGACGTCCAATGGCAAACACACAATAAACAAATTTATCACGTCATACCAAGAATTGCATCTATGCCATAGAATGCAGTTGCGGTTTGTTATACATTGGACACAACTCCAGATCCCTGAAGGTGAGGTGGGCTGAACACTCAGAAACATTCAGAAGGGTCTGGAGGGGCACCCTATGTCTTTGCATTTCAAAAATCACCATAACTGTAGAACCACTGATATCATCAGTTTTTGTGGGATCAAAAGGGTTGATAAGAATTGGAGGAGATTCGATCATGGCACTGAGCTTGCCAAGGAGGAAATGAGGCTTATTTTTCTGTTTGATTCCTTACAGCCAAGAGGCCTAAATCAGGATTTTGAGGTCAAATGGTTTTTGTGAATTTGTCGACACTTGTCACATCATGTTTCTTTGTCTAACAGTACCACAGATGGAGATACGGACCACCTACAATCATACCAGCCTGGATGTGCCCAAACTCATTCGATGTTGGAAGCTATACAGGTCTGGGCCCGGCCAGTATCTGGATAGGAGACTTCCAGAGAATACTGGGTGTCGTATGTGAACCCCAACTCCTAAGGTAAGACCGAATTTCCACTGATATGATGATGACTGTGTATTTTATTTTATTTTCATTGTTATTTGTATGAAATTGGATAGTTCCCACATTTTTCATCAAAATCCTCTAGGAACAAACTTGGTTCCTCAGGAGATTTTTTTAGAATCATTTTTTAGGTTTGTGGGATACGAATTGAATCCCCTCATCTCTTGACTCATGGTGTCCATCTTTGAACTTTGACAATGTCCAAATCTAAGCGGATTTGAGATTGGTCTTTGTATAGGTCTTATGATTAATTTTAGAGGCCATACACACATTAAGGAAGAATTCATGTGGGGGCTGAGTCTGAGGAAATTTTCTGTGCCCTATATCTTGCACATTTTAGCACTTTATTCATTCACTGTTATTCAATTTTTTACTTGTATATTGTACTATATGAAGGGTTTTATGGTTTTTACAATTTTAAACGGATTGTACTCCACATATGAACCACTCACTTAATCTGTGATATTTGGAGGGTCAATGCCCCATAATTGTGAATTAGAGGAAACCTTCTGAGCCCTTTTTTACCCAATAGGTCTTTTTAGACCAATATTGCCCATTAAAGGTTTGTAATGTTATATTTAGACTACCTGCACTTTACACCACTAAACTCACTCACTGTTTATTGGAACACTATATGGTTTTTCCATTTTTTATACTTATTTGCAATCTACATATGAACTGTTTACTTACACTGTGATATTTGGAGGGTTAATGCTCTATAAATGTTTATCTATCTCAATATTTATGTCTGTTCACTAATTTTATATGTGCATATATTGTTTTTTTACTTATTTATTAAGGTGTGTGTATCCTATTAGGTATCAGAATTGAGTTGATTGTTTCATTCTGTGATTCTATCATGATAGGATCTGTCCTTCCTATGAGGAGGTCAGACTTAGTATACTTTCCGGCTGCTAGTCTTTCCTTGCTCCGTATGTCTCAATCTGGCAGAATACTAGTAGATGTATGAAGTTATTCCTTGAATCACTGAATATGAATCCTATGACTCCCGGATAAGGGGGTTATGCCAAATATGCCTATCGGCTACAGATATATTTATTGTCTGGCATACTTTTGAGAAAGGGCAGAGCCCGAAACATGTTAAGTACCCAGACGTTGTTTTGAAGACTCCTGCTCCAGTATGGTGACTCTATCCAGGGACCGCTTACACCGGTGGCTGCCATTGGACGTCCTTTACCTTCAGCCCGGTTCCTGACCATTGTCCCCCCGCTTGGTAGGAGAAATCTTCTCCTCTTTTTATTGTTGATATTTGATTTATATATTTATATGTGATTGTTAAAAAATCAGTAAAATTCAGTCTTTTAATTTTCTTTTAATTATTAGACCCAGTATATGACTGTGTTTATTTTGATTATTTATACCTGTTTCTTTTTCCACATGTACTCCTTGGGAATATGAACTAACATTTTGTGGATCTGTGGAGGAATCATGTTTGAACATTAGGGATCTGGGGGTCTGTTACTTAGTACCTTTTCCGGAAGGATTGACTTTGCTTGGGTTACTTTATATTTACCTGTATGCTGCCCTTACAGACTTTTATTGGACTTTTAAATTGAGGCCTTATTTATTTGCACATTAGTTTTTAATTAGCGCTGTTTTCTGTACCATCCTGTATTTTCTGTGTTGTTCTTTCTTGAGGTATTGGACCCTCTTGGGTTCAGAAGCTGCGGCTGATTTAATAGCACTTTTAGAAGATTTTTTTATTATTTTCACTGTAGGGTGTAACTGTATGTTGTATATCTATTGTGTCCCATTGTAATGGTATACATTTTATAGCAGGTTATGTGCGCATACATGTGTGTTTACCCTGGACTCTGGAATGTATCTAGAAGTATTGTCAAATGTGTTGTTCAGCATATATTACATTAAGTATAATTGTACTGTCCACATTTTTAATATGGTTTGCTTTCCCTCTTGTTCATAGCCATGGCCGAGCAAAAATAATTTCTGCTGGAGTTCATTGAGGCCTACCATGGGCAACCTTGCTTATGGCAGAGCAAGTCTGCGGATTACCACAACAGACAAAAGAGGTCAGCTGTAATCAAAGTGTTGGTGGATGTGTCCAATCCTCACTATCCCCACTCTGATGCCACTTTTGTTAAACAAAAAATTGCAAATCTCCGGACTGTCTACAAGAAGGAGATAAACAAAATTAACGACTCTAAAAGGTCTGGGCTGGAGCGGACCAGGTATACACTCCCTGTTTGTGGTACTTCAACCTGCTATCGTTCACATTGGAAATGGAAACAGCATCACCATTAGTTTCCACTATGGATGCATCGCTGGACACCAATGTGGACCCTCTGGATGAAAGTGGCATGGTGAGCAGTACATACAGTAAATAAGACGCACCCACTCCTTTGCCCAGTTCATTGTTTTTATTGTTAAATCTTAAATTTATTGCTCATGATTCCAAAAGCATTCTCCACAACATGCCTTGCACGAGATAGCCGATAGTTAAAAATTCTCCTTTCCGTTGTTAAAACTCTCTATGGGAAAGGACGCACAATGGGCTGGATCCAGACCTTGTTAAGTGCATGAACTTAGTTACACCTGGGCTAAACCATGTTGATTTCAGGGGGAGTCAAGTTAATTGTATTCTTTGCATGCAGGGATATATCTTTGAATTGCTTACTGCACACAGATACTGACCAGCTTTACTATCACACAGTTATGTAGACTTGGGATAGGAAACATCACCTCTCAACTTTAATACTGTTTGCAGCAGATGAAATATGACTCCCCTGAAATCAACATGGTTTAGCCCAGGTGTAACTAAGTTCATGCACTTAACAAGGTCTGGATCCAGCCCAATGTTTTGATGAAGGGCAAACGCCTCATCTGCTGCAAAACCAAAGTTAAGGCCGTATTTGCACTCTCTTTTTGATGGCAGGTTTAATATTCCATCTTTCATATGATCCATGAAGGTTGTCTGCTCAAGTGCACCCGCATTTGAGACTCTTCCATTTTTGCCCACAACCACATATAAAAATTCATAATTTGCATCCGCTATTGCCATCAACACAATGCTAAAAAATCCTTTGTAATTATAGTAGTGTGAACCAATGTTTGCAGGTGGCGTGATTCTCACATGCTTCAATTGCTCCTCCACAATTTGGAAAATTCCATTTCCGTTCAAAGTCTTCTGCAACTTTCTGCCAGTCCTCACGGTTTTGGGGCAACTGTAATCAAAAAAGGAAACATTATTAAAGTTGACGTATTTGATTATTATTGTACATATACTGATATCCATTCTATTCTTATATTTTCAGCCCTCCATTTTCTCTGAAGGACATGCCTCTACATCACAAGCCGTGGAGGAAAGCAACCGTTCCCAAAGTAGCACATCTCAGCCTTGTTCTAGGGAACCATGTTCTACAAGGGGGAGGAAAACACTGCGTCCGTCCACCGAGCCCCATGATGCGCATTCTGGAAACGGCAGAGAAATTCTTCACGCAAAAGGTGACGGACAAATTTGATGCCATGAGGGTGGTGTATGCCAGCAAATTAAGGGACTTGGACCCAAGATGTGTTGAGGAGGCGGACAGGCTAATTAACGATGTCCTCTACAGGGCCAAGAGGTTAGAAATAACCAGTGGCACCTACCTGGCCAACCTTGCCACCAGCGAGCAATTTGCCCACCAGCATCACGGTGCTACCTTTGCCTCACCACCATTGCATACCTCAATGGGTCACAGGCAATATATACCGTTGGGGACATCGACCCCCAGACCCCACCCACAACCCCCCGCAGACTTCAGCTCTAATGACTACTGCAGCCAACCGGATGCTTTACACTACGAACACTTGTAGTTAAAGATATTATTTATTTATTTATTTATTTATTAATAATTACTATTTTGTTATTTATTATAATTTATTAATTAAATTTGCAGTTTTTATTATTATTTGCATCTTATTGTGTTATTATTTCTCCAAACTTTTTAAACATAAAATTTAACAATTGTTATTATGTGTTTTCATTTCGGCTGTCACCTGCTATAGGGCAAATATTGTAGTTGAAAACAAGATGCATGCAGTAGTTAACAATCAGAGAAAAAATCTTGCAATAAGAAACATTGGGGTTTGAAATCACATATCACATACCTTTAAATATTCCCTTTTCAGGCACTTATACAATGCCTCACACGTCTCTGGAATCAATCTCCCCAAAGCTTGAGCTGAAATTGTGCAGCTGAACTTTAGATTCTCAAATGACCTCCCAGTAGCCAAAAAGGGCAGGGTTGCTATGAGACGTTGCTCAGGTGTGATGGCAGTACACATCTTTGTGTCCTGTCTTTTAATGTATGGAGTCACGATAATCAGCAAATACAGAAAGGTCTCATCATCCAAATGCAGAAAGTTTCGGAAATCATCAGGATTATTCTCCTGAATTTCATGTACAAGGGACATATGAGAGAACGACTCTCTCTTTTTCAGCCATTCTTTTGTCCAACAATGCCGCCGCGGCCGCCGTATCTTTCGGTTTCTAGCCTTCTACCGCAAAAAGGTCACCAGAGTCAGAGCGAAGAGTCCATACGCAAAAGCATGCTCACCCATCTCAGTCAGTTAATGCATATGAATAAACGTGTACAGGAAGTTTATTGCGAATACTTCCTGGAAAAAAAAAATAAGCCGCATGGCGAGGGACGCCCCTTATGTTAATACAGTATTAAAAATCGAACGAGAACTGAAATTTATCGGATGGTGTATGGAGAAAAGCAATTTTTTCTGAACGATTGAAGTGGTTGAAACATCGGACTTTCCACACATTTTCAGGCGATTATCGTTTGCAATTAGTGCAGTGTATGGCACCAATATCGTTTAGCACTCCGCAGAAAAAATCGTGTGCATTTTCGAGCGATCAATCGATTTCATGTGATTATCATAGAATTGCTCTAGTGTATGGCCACCTTTAGAGGCATCCTATATCCACTATTTAGCTGTCCACTAGTAGTGTTGATAGTTCTATAGATTCAGGCCATTTACATAGTTTTAACTATAGAAGAAGTGGAAGTTCACCAACTTGTGTCTGATAGCAAATCAAATTATATTTTTATTCTTCATATTTATATTGGCCGAAATTATCTGATGTATAGATTGTTTATATGCATGGTCAAACAATAAGGTGGATGGAGAATTATCAAGCTGATTAAACAGATCACCCTGTGTTTAGGTTACATTAACAACGACAAGAGCTTTTTGAGGGATTATATTGCAATTGTAAATAGTTAATGTTCAGAGGTTATATTTCCAAACAAAAGATAACCTTTCTGTGTTGTCTATTTCAAATCAGCAGTTTGTGTCCAGAAAAACTAAGGAAAGTCAATCATCTCTAATCCCCACTAAACTCTGCGAGCAAGATAAATTGTGTGCTGTTCAGAGATTAAATTGCTTTTAGGGATTGAATGAGAGCATTAAACTACACACTGATAGAGCTGCTCATTGGAAGTAATAATTTACAAAACAAGTAATCACTATAATGTGATTAAGGTCAGCACAATGGCTCAATCGTGATCAGGAACCTAATTAATGCTCCATACACATGATCCGAGGAGGCTTCACGCATATTCAAAACAATACAGTACGTCAGAACACCCCCAATGGCCAATTTACACACAAACCAATATCTTGTAAAGAAGAAAGGGAGAAAAATAGACGATCTAGGAAATGAATACAGTTGTAGCATGCAGTACGTTTGATGCAATAAACAGGTAAGATATAATATTTTATGCAATATGCCCTGTCCCTGGCAGTTGTTTTGGGTAAAAGATTTATTGGAGCATGTGTTTTTGGCATAAATGCAGTTGGTATACTGTCCTTGGGCCTATTTCAGAATTAATATCGTTAGCCGAATTACACAGCTGATTAAAATAATTATAAATAATATCTTAATATAAGGTAACTAAATGCTATCTATCCCATGTATTTCTTTATTGAATTTTCTCATAAGGAAATGATTAATGGTAAGTGTTGATTTACACTTTTGAGTTCAACCTGAAATATGTGGTTTCTTGAAGCATTAAGGGCAATGCATATTTTAACCTGGGGTTAAAAATGACAGGAATCTGCTTTATGTACACAGTGTGTCATTTTTAAGAGAAAGAACAAATATAACAAATAGACAGGAGTCAGTAATATTCATTTTTAAGCTTATCAGTATACAAGTCATGCACAAAACCAAGTGTTCTATGATGCAGGTTTAATTTTTACCATTACCCCCATAAAGGCTGTGCAAGTGTAACTATATGCTGCATACTTAGGTTTAATTTTTAGGTAATTACCATTACCCCCTTAAAGGCTGTGTAGATAAATGTGTTAGAGATTTTTATTGATAACTGTGGTCTGGCATATTAGGGTCTGAGTGTTACAGGATCCTGAATGTTGTTAGCAATCAGGGTCTACACAGGTCAGTATTTCTATTTATTAGCTTAGTGTAGGCTGCTCGGCCGTGTGGCTGCTTAAGTGTATACATGTAAATTGGATCATTTTAAGTGGAGTTTAATTTCGGAGTTACACAGGAGTTAAACAGGAGGAAAACAGAGAAAAAGATCAGTACTATGCCCTACAACAACTTTGCCAAAAACAATCATTGAGGTATTCCTGGACTCTCCTTTGGAAATCCTTTCCTGCACATTGTGAGAAGAAACGGAACTAATGCTGCTTCTGGTGAATGTTTGGTATCACGACTACAGGGTTTTTGGGACCTGTCACGGGTTCCAAGGGTAGTAACAGACGAGCAGGTTTGAAAAGGAAGCTTGCTGGTTTAATGAATGGTTGGCACCTGTAGGTACAAGCACTCAGAGAACAGGTGTAATAGCACAAGGACAGTCACATCGATATCAAACTGTAGACTTGACAGGACCGGACTATGCCGGACTGGAACATGCAAGGCAATACAAAGTTCAAGAGTCTTGGCATGGCCAGACTATGCTGGACTGGAACTGGATAGCAGGTAAGCTGTACTGGAACCAGATTGCAGGGTCAAGCTGGGACCGGATTGCAGGGTAAGCTGGAACCAGTTTGCAGGGCAAGCTTGGAACGGGATTGCAGGACCAAGCTGGGACCGGATTGCAGGAACAAGCTGGTACCGGATTGCAGGAACAAGCTGGAACCGGATTGCAGGAACAAGCTGGAACCGGATTGCAGGAACAAGCTGGGACCGGATTATGGGATCAAGTTGGACTGGATTGTCGGGATCAAGCTGGACTGGATTGAGGGATCAAGCTGGACCGGATTGCAGGATCAAGCTTGACCGGATTGCAGGATCAAGTGCAGAGTCAGGATTTGGATCAGGATCAGGATCAAGACAGCCAGGCACCTAGAAGGAACAAGTTGTTCTGGCAATGCATAGACTATGCACAGGGTTTAGATAGCCCGTCCAGTGCACAGATTGGCTGAAGGGATCATGTGTGCTGCAGAGGAGTATCTGAGCGGCTGCTGGGAATCACATCACAGGAGGCAAGATGGCAACACCTATGCACCAGAGGATAGTGGTGCAGATGTCTAATCCCAGACACTAAGCTGCGTACATGCTGCAATGGAGACTGTGCAGGAGGCTGCCACTATTGAGAGTGGCACCTCTGGAGGGCTGGAAAGCGGGCATGACATGGAAGAGCCGCTGACAGACGGCTCCTGACATAGTAAGTGCGGCGGCGTCTGCCACTGAGCGTGAAACTTGGGGCTTATATTAAACTTGCACTAAATTTCTCTGCCAAAATATTTTATTTTGATATTCATCTTTTTATTATTTTCCTCACGTTTCATTTCTCTTACAACCTTCTCACCATCACTGAAACCTGGCTCTCAACCTCTAATACTATTTCCCCTGCTGCCCTTTAATATGGCGGCCTCTCCTGCATCTACCACCCCATCCATCTCCATGTTGCTGTTGTCTACCGACCTTCTGGTCCCCCCTCCAAATTCATTGATAACTTTGGAGCCTGACTCCCCCACTTTTTGTCTTCTGACCTCCCCTCCCTCATCCTAGGTGACTTCAACATCCCCGTTGACAACCCCTCAGACCCCAGCACCACAAAACTTCTTTCCCTCTCCTCCTCCCTTGGACTATCACAGTGGACTTCAGCAGCCACCTACAATGTGGGACACTCCCTTGACCTCATTTTCTCACGCTCATGCTGCATGTCTGACTTCTCCATCTCTCCCTTCCCCCTCTCTGATCATCATCTTATCTCCTTCTCCCTCTCTTCCTCCCCCTCTCCTTCCTCCATCACCCAAATGTATTCTTTCCCGAAAGAACCTCAATTCCCTTGATTTTGTGGCTTTCACCTCTTCCCTCGATCCCCTCCTTGCACCCATTTCCACCATGTCCTGCCCCAATCTAGCCACCTCTCTCTACAACAATACCCTCTCCTCCGCCCTTGATGCTCCCCATCTCCCTTCTGCCTTTCACCTTCAAGTTGCTTGAATGGCTTGTTTACAAGCATCTAATCGGCTACCTTGCTTACCACTCCATCCTAGACCCTCTCCAATCTGGATTCCGCCCCCTGCACTCCACTGAAACTGCCCTGACTAGGGTCACAAATGATCTAATTTCTGCCAACTCATTGGGCCACTTCTCCCTTCTCATCCTCCTGGATCTATCGGCAGCTTTTGACACTGTTGATCATCATCTCCTGCTCCACACCCTTTGCTTCCTCTACCTCTCTGGCACTCACTGTCCACTCCTGGTTCTCCTTCTATCTCTCAGACTGCTCCTACTCTGTAGCAACCCCTAGCTCCTCCTCCCCTACTATTCCTCTTCCTGTTGGCATGCCCCAGGGCACAGTTCTTGGTCCCCTTCTGTTCTCGCTCTAAACCTCCTGGGTGACCTCATCAGCTCCTTTAGCTGTCAGTACCACCTCTATGCCGACGACACTCAAATCTATCTCTCCTCCCCTGATCTCTTCCCCGAACTTCTGTCAAAAGTGTCAGATTGCCTCTCGGCCAGCTCCTCATGGATGTCCGAGCATTTTCTTAATCTTAACATGGACAAAACTGAAATTGTAGTCTACCCTCCTTCACGTTTCCCCTCTACCACTACTATTTCTATTACTACTGGCGACTCGACCATCTCTTCCTCCACCCAAGCCCACTGCCTGGGCGTCATCCTGGACTCCTCTCTCTCCTTCACCCCCCACATCCATGCTCTCTCACTGTCCTGCCACTTTCATGTTTGCAACATTGCTCGCATCAGATCCTTCTTAACAACAGACGCCACTAAAAAGCTCATTCACTCTCTCATTATCGCCGATCTGGACTACTGCAACATTCTCCTCTCTGGCCTCCCTCTGGTCCATCTCACACCCCTACAATCTATACTAAATGCTGCAGCCAGACTTATATTTCTCTCCCAACGCACTGCCTTCACCTCCCCTCTCTGTCAATCTCTACAGTGGCTTCCTTTCCGAATTCTCTTCAAGCTCCTCACAACAACTTACAAAACTCCCTACCTCTCCTCCCTTATCTCCATCCACACTCCCTCTCGTTCCCTCCACTCTGCTGGTGTCCGTCGCCTCAACTCCAGCTTGATAACTACCTCTCACTCCCGCATCCAAGACTTCTCCCGGGCCACCCCTTTCCATTAGAACAACCTACTACATCCTCTCAGGCAATCCAGCACCCTCCAATCCTTCAAATACTCTCTTAAAACATACTTCTTCAGGCTAGCCTACCCTTCCTCCACCTAAGCTTACCTGCCCTCCCCATCTTCATCACTGAGCCTCCTGTTTGTTCATCTTCTCTCACTTAGCAAGTTAGCTTTTATTAGCAAGGTCCTCCTCCCTTCTGTCATCATCCCTCTACCCTGTCCTAATCACTTCCCACCTTTTCCTCTCTACTGTATATCTCTCTCCTTATTCATCTGCTCGTACACACATAACCAGTATCTTTATTTTTCTTACATGTTCTGCTATTTTTGTACTTTATTTAATTTTTGCTTTGCACATGTATTGTATTCCTTATTTGTGTTTTTATACCCTCTGTTAATTATTGTATTGTATACGTAACTATTGGCTTTGCTATTGCCTCTGTGCGGCGTTGCAGATACCGTGTGGCGCCTTATAAATAAACATTAATAATAATAAGTTTCCCTCAATATAATTTAGAATATTAAGCAGTATGCAGTACATTATGTTTGGACTATTTTTTATGATAAAATGAAGGAATAACAAAAAAAGAGAACTTTAGAAAAGGTGAGGACCCAAAAATATCACATCCATAGCTCAAAACTGTGGGCATTAATATAAGTTTACATCCCCAAAATACACACACATTGGGCCATATTCAAACTTAAGAAAGTGTAGAATCTACGTGCATATTTTTACAATTAGATAAACTGTGCATGCCCAGAACCGAAATATACGCAAATAAAAAATTGTTTGTTTAATTCAATGCTGATTTTACATTTTGTGTAAGACTTTAATATTGTAAAGGTGCCATTATTTTGTTAGAGTTTGTGAAGGTTTTTTTTAAATTTTTATTTACTTTAAATTTTGTGAACAAACACCATTACATTTACTTATATTTAACTGAATTGGTTTTTCGTGTTACTTTTATTTTTTAAATGCTTATTTTTAAAATGTTTTAGGAAAGTCTCTGTATGTAGTAGCTCATTGTATTTGCAGTATGCGTTTATGTGTATTGTAAAGTATATCATGATTATTCTTATTTCAAGTTGTATTTTTAATGGTTACTTTTGTTTACATATGTTAATGAGAGTACAAGCTGTTTTTATAAAAAAAAACATACTTTACTTTTCCAAAGTCTAATCAGTGCGTTTAGTAGCATATCTTTGAATCATAACCAATTAAAGCACCTTTACACACGACTGGTTCACAGCTAATAAAGTCAGTACGTCTCTAATTATACGCAGGAAAGACTTACGTCCTTACATTGCACTCCCGTCACAGGGGGGGTGGTTAATCAGTTTCTTTCTTTTCTATGAATTGGTATTGCAGATTTTTTGCGTGCGTATATTTAGGTAAGTTTGCAGTTTTACAGTTCAGTGTGAATCAAGACCATTGAAGCTATAACAGCCTTCCACAAGTTATTTATTATGATTGTTTCAAAACATTATTTGACAATGTTTTGGGTATTGCTATTCTGAAACAAGGAAGGTCTTCTCTTGTCACAAAGCACATCATTCTCTAGATTGTTATAGTATACTGTAGCATTTGATCTCAGTTACTCAAACTATGTTGATCATATCAGAATAAGAAAAACAACCCCAAGCCATTCCTTGTGTGCTGTCAATAAGCATATGGTGATTGGCAGACTATATGTTATTTTTTATACACCTGTTAGTAATTAATAAATCTGAAATTAGTTAACACATTAATTAGAAGGGACATCTACTTTTTGGCCATGCAGTAAAGAAGGAGCAAAGGTTAAAGAGAGCTCAGGGGAGATTAAACTGCATGGTTGTGGGTGTAATAATAAGTGGCAAGTCAAGAATTGGTAGGCATATCAGGGCTGATGTCCACTCAAATATGACATCAGTGCAGCAAGTGGTCCTCCTGTCTAGATGATCCTCCTTACTTGATCATTTGACTAAGGTCATGCTGTTCATTGGTACATCTTAGAAGCTAGTTTGCACCTTGATGTTTGAACAACTGCATTGAAGCTATCTTTGGCGATAAAGAGATTTGCTCTGGAGTAATGTCCAGAAATTTGCTAGGTCTGCTCTAATATCATTCCTGAATGAGTGTGGAGGAAATGGTCTTAAACATGGACAGTATGTGCAGGGAAATTTTTAGAACAATTAAAGGTTTCATGTTTTCTCAGGGTGAGGGGGAAGGGGATTGAGAGTCAACATAACACATCACCACAAAATTAAACATGATAAGGAATTTGTATAGAACTGATGTGGTTCACCTGTCTAAGGAGTGGATTGTTTACATGAGTTGGATTCTTGAGATGCTAGGTGGTTTGTATCAGGTTGATGGTGCTGAGACCGGAGAGGGGGCTCCAGTCAGTGGCATAAAGCATTAGCAAGACAGCAGCACTTATTGTAGTTGGCACAGATGAGATGTTAGGGTTGTATTGTTGAATGGATGTGATGGCCGTGTTGGCATTAGCCCCTGAGTTTTGTCTAGGTGGGCAATATAAGTTGGTTTAATCATGGGGTGGATTTTAATTGTAAAGCCGTAAAGCCTATCACTGATGCTCAATCGTAGTCTGTCTTGTACAGAAAGTTTGTGCTGTTACAGTTTCATTGACTTTGTTTAATGGATAAACTTCAGTTTAACGATCTACACAGTTTGCTCTAAGGTTAAAATGAGTGACTCATGCTGTTTAAGTATTTCATAATTTGGATTCCATTGACATCAAATAAGATTAATCTTCAGTAGGTCCTGTAGAACAACATTGCTATGCAGCCACTTTTGCCTGCAGGAGTAATTTTGATTTACTTATTTTTTTAGTTATTTTTAGCACACACAACTATATTATTTGTAACCTATTAAACTACCACTATATTTCTAGCCTGAAGATGAGTATTTAAAATAAATAAATAAATAAATAAATAACTAAATATATAAATAAATAAGATACAGAAAGGACCCTGGCTGAAATCAACCATATTATTCCAATGACATGAGGAAATTAAACTTTGTAACTATGGTACCTGAACTGCCTTGTGCACATCTCTAGATTCAGAGCCAACCAAGACATTAGCAGTGTAGGCAAATGCAAATGCCTAAAGCCTCAAGGCTTGTGAGGGGTGTCCTGGAAGGAACCCAGAGTACAAAATTATTACCGGGCCTCAGGTTTCTATAGGGCACCCCTCAGAAGCCATGATACACTCTGCTGCGCTTACCGCATTAAGACATCCCGGTCTCAAGCACATCAGTAGCAACTGCAGCTGACAGCATGATGTCATTTTCAGTCACAATGTCAGAAAAAATAATGTTCCTCTCATTTTTCAGGCCACCTCTACCAATCAGTCCAATTTTTTTTCATTTGTAGGGAAGGACCAGCTGAAGGTATGTTATGTATCTGAAAACTGAAACATATTTGCCAAGTTAAATAAATACTAAAGAATATAATAAATAAATATAGATTAAACAAAAATATATATGTTGCACTAGTATAAGATATAGGAAAGAATGAAGGCACAGACACTAATTGTTCAAACTGCTGGAATATAGCACTTAAATATAGGGTACCAAAAAATAAACAAATTACATAAAGCGAAGAAGAGCAAGGTGTCTGTATTTTAATAGACCCCTCTCCCTCATTAAGACTGAACAATCAAACAAAATAAAAGTTTATTATTTTTAAAAAGCAACAATATTAAAATAATAGAGACAGAAAGTGCAAAAAGAAAGAAAAGTGTTATGTTAACATTGTTAAGTTATATATCACGCAATTGTGCTAATCATTTCCATAACATCTACATAATGCATCATGGGTTCCAACCATGGAAGAATGTAAGTGTAGGGATAAATTACAAAGCTCCTGTGATATCAAGAAATACGTTATTTTCTTTGTGCACTCATTTCCCAATGCAGCCACCTATGTGCAAACATATTACAAAATCATTTGCCTACCATCGCTATTGGATTAATAGCGTTTCATCTTTCTCTAAAAAGATGTTTTATATAATATGTTCTAAAAATAAGAAAATTCCAGTAATGTCAAAGTGCTTTTCTCAAGGTACTGTACCAAAAGGCTCAGCAACTTCCATTAAAATTATATGTGTGCATTGTCGCAAAAAACAGCATTTTATGCTAATGAGTCACTACTTATGCAGCTTTACAAATGACCCTTTTGTATTTCTAAACAAAGGACCTGATCCTGACCTCCACGCGCATTTTGTATGCGCGGTCTGTAAGTCCGCACGTGAGTGAGTAATGAACCTCCCTGTCTCTCCCTTCTCACGTGGGGAGTTCTTGACACTTACACATTCAGAGCCCTGCCTTAAAATCTCTGCACGGATCATGAATTTGTGCGGATCTTCCTTTGGCCGCACACTTACTGTTATCTGCATGCCTATCCCCGTCTCTCTGGCAGGGATTAAGCTTGTGGATTTTGCATAATGCCCTCACCCCCGAATGGAAAATCTATGGAAATCCTATTGTTAGGAGTACCGCTGCAGAACACCTGGTACACACTTGAATATGAATCCAGCCGTAAGGTTCAAAATGCTGGATTTCAAATACTATGAACTGTATAATCTCGTAACAACAAAGGGAAGAAATAAAGTGGAAAAATAGTAGCAGCCAGACAATACAAAGGGCAAATGGCAATTAATGATCCAACACTGGAAGTGTTGGAAGTAACACAGTATAAATAGTCACCTGATAAAGGACCATCTTCACAGATACAAGTGAGTTAGGAGTGGACAGATCCACACCTACCTCACCCGCCCTGCCCCTATCCTGCCTCCCATTTTTAGGTACCCTATTGCACTTACGAGTGCCATAGGCCTACATTATCTTACTATGCATAGTTACCTTCTTAAGAAGGAAACTCCACACGGACATTGTCTCTCCCCTCTAAACCCCGGCTAATCTAAATCTCTCCCCCCTTACACTTCTACCAAAGCACAACCCGAAGCGGCATTACGCCACCTCTTTATACTTAAACCACTCCGCATGCGTAGTAGGTCATTTACTAAATATCCGCACCTAAGAAGCTTCAGCTTCAGTAATATGGTCCAAAGTGACTAAGCATAAAAGCAGCACTACTGGTGGGGTTTAGTACTGCAGTCCCAATATGGGACTATGGGATATAGCCTGTGATGGATACAGATACTGCAGAGGCAAACAAAATATTTTTTTACAAGAGTGAATGTAGGTGAATCTAACAGTAATTTTTTTGCTGCATTAAAACATAATTTTAGAATTTCACATAAGGATTTTGAGTGACACCCAATTAAAGTTTACAATATTATGTTTATTAATAATTATTATTAACAATTATTTATAAAGCACCACAAATTGTCTGCCACACTTTACAGAGAACATTAGACATTCACATCAGTCCCTGGCCCTATTGGAGCTACATACTAAGGTGCCTAACACATACACGGGTTAACTTAGTCATGTCGGAGGAAAACCAGAGCACCCAGAGGAAACCCACATAGATGTGGGGAGAATATACAAACTCCACACAGACAGGGCCATCTTAACAAAATTGTAGGCCCTGGACAAAGCATTGCATAGGGGCCCATACCAACCAATTCACAGGAATAAAATTGTAACCAAAACATTTGAACATTATAGGCTTTGAAAAGCATAAACATTTTAAAAAAGAAATGTTGCCCCTTCATAATAGCAATGTTGCTCCTTCATTAACACACTTTTGACCCTGTGTGTCTACAGCCATCCAAACTCCCCCCACTTGTGCCAGCCTTTCTGGTCCCTCCTTTTGTGTCCAGTCAGCCTTCTGCCGCCAAAGAAAAAAGCTGTAAAAAACTATAACCTACAACTTATTAGAAATCAGCATCTAAAACACTGGATAAGGTAAATCAATATAAAATACAATTTATTAACATCAACAACTCCACTCAACAAAATACAAGTAAAATAAAATTGAAAATTACGGGCCCATAAACTGACAATTTTGAACCTATAATACTATACAATTAGTCATCTAAATAGATAACTATTAAAGTGCATTATATCAGTCACTATCTGTATAAAGTGCTATATAGAGCTCAAAGTGCACTAGTCCAATCTCTATAAATAGACAATCTGTAGAATTATAGATGCTCAGTCCTTATAAACCACAGCAGCAATGTGGACAATTGTTCCAACAAAGATGTAGTTTTATAGAGTACTGTTTGCACTCATAGTTTCAAATGAACAAACACCAAGTTGAAAGTGAAGACATATCAAACCTTAGTTGGCTCTGTTTAAATCATTACATCACCCCCAAGTTCATCAAGCAGGCTTCATATATCTCATACTGAACGGCAGATACATTTATAAATAGTTTGGACTCACCCAGTTTTATTCAGTGAATTGGTACAGCACTAATGATGGAGAGTGGTGGCCGGGAATAGAGCCCTCGTCGGGACTCACACTTGTCCTCTCCTGTTGTTATGCAGCTTGGCTCCTGTCACAGCACGGGCTAGTTGTAATAACCCGCCACTGTTATTCAGAGCTCAGACTACCAAGGCTACTTCTGATAGATAGTCTGAGACCTGTAATAAAAAGCTGCTTGCTCTGCTTGCTTGAGTGTCTCTGACAGTCCTGAATTAAGACAGCGTGTGCACCCTCCCTTATATAAAGGTAGATAGAGACTAAATAAAGTGCATATACAGTTCAAATAGCATCAATGGGACCACAAAACTCTGACGCGTTTTATCTCTCCTGAGATTTCTTCTGAGGCATATAGATGATTCCTGCAGTGGGCGTCTTATAGAGTGTTTAGGTAATTCATTAGTATCCATCTGTTGGTTGAACCTGTTAATGACTTTCTATTATAATGTATCTATATTGCTTGTTGCTAGCTGATGAGTTAATGACAGTGTCTAACATAATTAATTTTTATATCAAACAGCTATTGTTATCAATAAATAAATGAATAAATTCTTATGATTAATTTCTTTAAATTAGCATATACCAAATCCAGTGTTTATGACAATTAACAAAATTAATAAATAAAATAGATGATTTAATTAATATTAGCTTCCTTTGATGAGAGGTTCAGGGAATGTTTAAACTATATTTTCTACATATAAAAACTCCAATGCACAAACGTTTACACTTGTATCGTCTTGCCTACATATAATAAATTACGTGGGCATTTCAATATGTATATACCGTAGGTGGTGCTGCAGTTAATAAAGCCATTAACTTTATGTTCCACCTCTTTATACAATAAACTAGTCGATCTATGAGCAATATATTCACAGGTGATACAACGTGTACTCCCGCATTTATAGCAGCCTTTTACTGCTAATACTAATGATTGTTTATTATTGGATTGTTTTTAAGGACACTAGGTACTAACACGTTTTTAAGGTTAGAACTTCTTTTAAAGACCACTTTTGGTCTAATAGGTAGCAGCGGTTCAAGTGCTCGATCTTGTTTTAAGATGATATAGTTTTAATTAATAATTTTTGTAATCTGGTCAGCACATCTATTATATTTAGACACAAATGTTATTTTCTTCAGATTAATTTTTCTCCAGCAAATTCTAGAATTTGTAGAGACGGGATCCCATGCATCAGATAACATTTTCTCAGGGTATCTCAGGGTAACATTTTCTCAGGCATCAAGTCCTGTCTCCTGTCTGGCAACACTAGTATTCCTAGTGTTACTAATGGCAGGGTGGGACTTGATGAAACAATTTGCATAATCAAGCCCCATCCCCCATCCCTAATAAAACCAAGGAAAAGGGTATTGATAATCAGGGAACGGGGCTTTTGGTGCGATTTGTATAAATCACATCATTAAGCCTCGTCCATTTGAAGGCCTCTTGTTTACCCTGTTATGTCACAAAGTATAAATGAATAAAGTCAGACTGGTTGTATGGGTATATCTAAAAATATTGCTTTTGATCAGATTAAGGTACATGTTTAGTGATCGTATGTTCTTGCCCTTTTCAATCACATATGTTTATCATCTAGCAATTGCATCATGCAATAAATATAAACATACAGAACTATTATTTTGTACTCTATCAGAAGCTTTTATTGAGGACACATTCCTATATACAGGAGTATAGTAAATGGTGAGTGCTTGAGTTAAGGTCAGTTAGTCAAGAATGCAACGTGAACAGACTTGGTTGGAGCAAGAGTATAGTTCGCCGCTGCAAAGGGCCCTTTTTCGAAATGGTAGTTTTCTCCCCGCCAGTCCTAAGCTGGATGGGAATTCAATTGCTTTTGCCACGTAGAGGCAAAGCAATCGATCCACGGACAACTAAAAATAGAGCTCTGAATAGTAACTCTAAATTTTACCCCAACCCTTTCCCTAATCCTTACCCTAACTCTCCCCTTCCATGGTCCTAACCCTCTCTTTCCATTACCCTAACCCTGCCCTGATGAAAGTACTAAAATGTTGTGTATTATATATAACCAACCATGACACTCTATCTTTAAAATAAAAGACAGAGAAATGTGTTAAATACGTTAGCAAATACATGATAAGCCACTAGCCACTTACAAGACTTCTCTGTTTGGTGGTCCTAACTCTAATACTGTTAGAGTCCCAACTCATATATCATGTATTTTTAAACTGAGAGCTCATTCCTGGCAGTGGTCCCCAAGTCTCCAAAACAGCCACTCTGAAACAGCACCCCCTCTTAGCTGCTATCCCAGACATGTTTTAAAACAATTTCTCAAAATTTTATTTTAAAGATAGAATGTCTTGGTTTGTTACTGGTCATTTACATGAGTTCTGGGGTGCCTGGAGTTCTGGAGTTCTTGAATTTTGCATCTGCCTTATTTTGTATGTATATATATTTATCTAACCCAAGAGCTTCATCAAAAATATTATGCCCTCCATTAGGCAGAGCTGGACATTTTATACACATGGATAAAGTAGATAAGTGTACACAAATCCATTTTCCTTCCATTTCAAAGTATATAACATCCCAATAACACAGTACCACAGTACCAGATAAGTAAGATCTTTTGTTTCTTCACTGGCACCATCTTGCTTGGAAACAACTATGTTTACATGTTCAACTGAAAATGCCCTCACACATTGCCAGAACTGTTCTGTTTACATGAGTAACTGATTACGCCCTCAGGCACCCGCCATTTACTATGTCAAAGTACATATTTTTTAAGAAGCTATGAATAGTATATGTATTAATGTTTTTGTTCCTTCATAATTAATGTGTGATGTGATTATATCTTGCCATTAGATAACAATTAAATGCAATCTCTAAAATATATGGGCAAATGTGACCACATTGCACACAATATTATTCTTTAATATATTACCTTTAGATCGTTTTTATTTTCTTTATTCTGACTTAAACAGATACATTTTGTCTGCTTTTAATAATTATTATTATTATTATTTAAATCTAAGGTTTTCATTTGTATTGAAAAATTATTGTCTGATGAGCGCTTAAGGCTAATAGCAATATAGTAAAATCCAGTAATTACAAACAAATAGTAATGGGTGATGGGGATAATCGCAGGTATTGGGTGGTGGCACCCTAAAAAACAGATTAGAAGATAAACAGGCAAAAGTCTGCGCTTAAATCTCAATTCACCCAAACTATGTTGGTAAAGGAAGCATATGATGCATACAGTAAATGGAATAAGATATATACAAATTATTTAATGAAAGATATAGTTAAAATATCCACTTGCTAGACAGGTACAAAAATTACTAAAATATTAGTGTAACACTCAAATTAGTTCAAATATATGCGTATTCTGATATGAGAACAATGATGTCCATGAAAGATATTGCACTGGATAACAGGTGCTGTCAGCGGATAAATGAATATATATTTTTTCTCCAGGCTTATAAGGAGCCACAATTTAACAAATCTTTGTTTTTTGACAGTCAATGACTGAATAAATAGCTAGTCAGCTGATGATGAATTTAGATGGATATGTATTTTGCAACCTTGTATTAAAGAGCCTTCAATAAAAACAGTGTAGCATATATAAGCCACAATTTAGCAGATGTCCGTTATTGAAAAAGTAATAAACAGCCAGCTGGTGGTAATATAGTAAAGTGACAAGATTCATTCACAGTGCTTAGATAGATGATTCCACCAATATTTGCATAATTGGTATATAGCAGAGTTCAATGGGTCATCATATATAGACAATGGGCTGGATCCAGACCTTGTTAAGTGCATGAACTTAGTTACACCTAGGCTAAACCATGTTGATTTCAGGGGAGTCATATTTCATCTGTTGCAAACAGTATTAGAGTTGAGAGGTGATGTTTCCTATCCCAAGTCTAAATAACAGTGTGATAGTAAAGCTGGTCAGTATCTGTGTGCAGTAAGCAATTCAAAGATATATCCCTGCATGCAAAGAAAACAATTAACTTGCAAGAAAAGAGTCTATGTCATACATGTAAATCTGCTTTGTAATCCTTGAAACAGGAAATATGAAATATTTCTGTTAGAACTGGAGGTAAATTTAGTTTAAACCTTTTTGTTTGTTCCTCTGCATGTTTGACTATGTACCAGTAAGTGTATGAGTGTATGTAGGGAGCTTGTTGTCTCTTTTATCCCCTCCCCCCCCACTTTAAGCGCATGTCTGCGCTTAAAGTCATATCTATGACAATTACTAGGCACCTATACAGAGGCAAGGAAAAAATGTAGGTTAATGCAAATTATAGGAGGGGCAGGGGTTTTTATTATGGGAATATCAAGCCCTGTTATGAGGGATAATGTCTGTGCAATTAAGGAAAAATAAAGGGCTTTATTATGGGCATATAGTAAATATGCCAGTTAATACAGCTCTTCTTTTTTTTGTTGTTGTTCTGAAATGAATAAAGAAATAATTTATGAGTTATATTGAATGTATTGAATGTATGACCCATCATAAAGCCCTTTATTTCTCCCTAATTGTGTCCAAATTATCTTCATATTCCCTATTATTGGGCAAAATAAAGTACTTTATTATACGGCGAATATAGAGCTCTATTTTTTTGGCATAGGAACAGTATTATGGGAGGATATATATCCTCCCATAATACTGTTCCTATGCCAAAAAAATAGAGCTCTATATTCGCCGTATAATAAAGTACTTTATTTTGCCCAATAATAGGGAATATGAAGATAATTTGGACACAATTAGGGAGAAATAAAGGGCTTTATGATGGGTCATACATTCAATACATTCAATATAACTCATAAATTATTTCTTTATTCATTTCAGAACAACAACAAAAAAAAGAAGAGCTGTATTAACTGGCATATTTACTATATGCCCATAATAAAGCCCTTTATTTTTCCTTAATTGCACAGACATTATCCCTCATAACAGGGCTTGATATTCCCATAATAAAAACCCCTGCCCCTCCTATAATTTGCATTAACCTACATTTTTTCCTTGCCTCTGTATAGGTGCCTAGTAATTGTCATAGATATGACTTTAAGCGCAGACATGCGCTTAAAGTGGGGGGGGAGGGGATAAAAGAGACAACAAGCTCCCTACATACACTCATACACTTACTGGTACATAGTCAAACATGCAGAGGAACAAACAAAAAGGTTTAAACTAAATTTACCTCCAGTTCTAACAGAAATATTTCATATTTCCTGTTTCAAGGATTACAAAGCAGATTTACATGTATGACATAGACTCTTTTCTTGTACAATAATGTAATAATATTGGACCTGATTTACACTTAAGAGTGAGTTAGGTGCATGCAGATCCGCACCTAACTCACTCTTCCATCCCCCGCCCCGCCCCCCCGTTTTTAGGTACCTTATGGCACTTACGAGTGCCATAGGGCTACCTTATGTGTCCGTGCAATGTCCGTACCGACATTGCAACTCTCCGCCTCCCACACGCCCTCCCCAGCTAATCTAAATTACCCCCCCTCCTACTTCTGACTAATAACGCCCTGAGGCGGCATTACGCCGCCTATTTTTATGGGACACGCTGCATCTGTAAAGACCGCACCTACGCTATCTACGTACCTGCAGCTTCTTAAGTGTGAATCAGGTCCATTAATCTAAACTTACACACAGTATATATAATCATTCAACATAGATGACAATCTGTGTGTAGATCCGATATATATTATACTATGTTATGTAGGTAGGTTTGTGGGGTGTGGGTCCCTGTAGCGAATGGCCTTATTTTCCGAACTGGCTGGGATATCAATTGCTTATACCTCGATTTGGCATAGCAATCGTTCCCCGGACTTCCTGAACACAGTGCTCCAAAAGGTAAGGCTTCACTACTCCTTTACCCTAGCCCTAAGTCACCCATCCCCCCCACAGCCTAACCCTAAGTCCCCCCTCCCGTAGTCCCTGGGGAGGGTCACTCAAATCTCCGTTGGTCTGGTTCGGCGGCAGCACTGTTTTCCGAAAATGTATGGGTGAGTATGCGAGTCACATGCTCATTGGTGGTCTCTGTAAATAGCTGGCAGCAGAGCAGCATTCTGCAGACTATAGCGTTTTATTATTTTGGTTTTTGTTCCTCTGTATTGCTGTTGTATTCCTGATTCCTGAGTGCCCCAGTCTCCTGCATAGCTTCCTGCCTTGCTCTCCCAGTGTTACCTCTCTTGCCTCCCAGTGTCTTCTCCTCTCCTCATTTCTCCTTGCCTCCTTGAGTCAGTGCCTGTCAGTGTTCTCCCCTTTTGGTGGGTCCCCCTCCTGGTTGCGTGAGTGCATGCCCTCGTCAGTCCTGTCTGTCTTCCATCCTCGTTCTCTGTTGTATGTCTAGTAATGGTCCCTTCCCTCTGCTCCCATTACCCAATCTCTGCCTTGCCTCCTCTCTCCTCTGGTTCCTACTTTGTTTCTGTTTCTTCTCCCGGGTGTCACCTCTGGGATTAGCGACCTGTTAGTTGTCCTGCAGCCCAGACTATCCCCACCATCAGGGGCTCTAGCGAAAACTGTGGAGCAGGTTTAGATAGACTGCCCAGCTCACTGATTGGGAGCTGGGATCAATTGATCAGGAGACCTGTGTTCTGATTGGTCAGAATAGTTCAGCTGACCAATTCCAACATGGCAGCGCCAATGTCAGCAACCAGAAGGAGGCAAGGGGTCAGGGGAACTGACACCGACAAGATGGCATTTACCTTAAGAATATCCAGAAACTTAGCACTAACAGGCAGCAATCTGGCAGCAATGAACTGGGTAAGAGTGTTTGGTACCGCGATTTGTGACAGGTTTACCCTACCTTACGATTACTACATCTTCCGTAGTTAAAATGAGAACGATGCAAAAGTATCAGGGTTGCGGTCCTTCTATTTCTTACCTCGGTAGATCTTAGAGGGAAAAAATAGATGCCAGATGGGGCTTAATGACCCGATTTATGCAAATTTTGGCATTAAACCCTGCCCCCTATCCATCACAACTGCAATTCATAGTGTTCCTGGGAGTGTAACTCTAGGGATTGCTGTGATGAGAGGCCCTCTGCGGGGCTTCCAGGAGAATTGCCTGCTCTCTCAGTATACCTGGAGAACTCACCAAATTTCGGCACCCCTGAAAAGTACCCACACTGTACACATCCTGCCCCATCCTACTCCAACAAAGGTATGACTTCTATTTCAGAATCCTATATCCTGAGGATTATCATCTGTAATAAAAGTCTGTTCTTTGTGCATGCGCACAAATAAAATGTGATTGTTTTCCGCTCTTCGCATGTCGAAAAACAACTGTTTTATTTCATTCTGAATCCAGGCCATGGTTTATTCCAGTTCAGAATGGCACATTTTGAGCAGTTGCTCCTCACTCTGGAATAACCCTGCGAACCTATTCACCTCAAGAAATAGACTTTTTAAAAATGTTGATTGTCTTTCATGTGCATTGCTCTAGATAATCAGAGAAGGGAATTTTCAATATTTCATAGGAACAACTATCAGGAGGGTTTGAAAGAGCTAGAGTCATGTAGGGATAGTTCTGATACTGGCTGACAAGGATATTGCATCTAACTACATTTTAGACAAATGCTAGGGAAATGTACATGGAATTCAAAAGCAAATGTGAGATAGATCTCTGGGTATTAAAATATTTAGCATCTGCTTTAAAAGCTAAAGAAAACTGAAGGGAGCTATAATCTTATATCCAGAAAGATTGCTGTTCATTTTCACAATTTAAGGTTGGATGAAGGGAATCTCGATTGTGATAAGTGTTTCATATGTTTTGTTTGCATCAGCTTCCAATCACTCGCTGCAATAGAATTACTCACAACTCTGAATTGGGCCTTTAATTTCCTTAATGAGCCTAACTTTGTACCCAAAAGAATGTGTTTTATTTTGTGAGTGCGGCACAGAAAGAAGAAAGAATATAGGAAAGAAATTTACATAAAACCTCTTTGCTGAATTACCTCCTATATAATACTTTTGTACTGGAGTATATGGAGACATTTTGTTTGCGTGAGTTCTTAACTTCAATAAAATATGATTTTTGAACAATCCGTACAATAAGTCAGTTACCGTCATAATGCTCTGCTAGACAATTGCATAGTGGGTGCACAGTGCTTGATAATAGGGGTTACCTTCTCACGTGCTGTGCTGATTCCAATAGGATTATTAGATCAGTGCATTCCTGGACCACTTTGTTGGCATGCTGTCAAGCTGGTCTGTGCCATCCACTTCACTATTGATTAGATAAAAAAAAAACATAATTTGGCATTTAAATACTTGAAATTTAAATGGAACCTCCCCCTATGAAAATGCTTCATCCTTTTTTTAATTGGTTACAGTTTGTTATTACAACACATTCTGGGCCTGATTCAGAGGCTGAAAATAAGAACTTAAAGTTACACCTGGTCAAAACCATGTTGATTTCAGGGGGAGTCAAGTTAATTTTATTCTACGCATGCAGGGAGAATGCTATGCTTTTACTTATTACACACAGATACCTGATCAGCTTCACTTTTAAACTGCTAATTAGATTTGAGCTGGGAAACATCACCTTTTAACTATAATACTGTTGCAACAAATTAAATTTGACTCCCCTGAAATCAACATGGTTTAGCCCAGGTGTAACTTTAAGTTCTTATTTTCAGCCTCTGAATCAGGCACTCTGTAACATAACAGAATTATGTGTTGTTTCTAGAGCTTCAGAACTATTCCCTTGAACTATTCATGAAGCACTTTTATGCTAGAGTGAGCAAGCTGATAGCCACACGTGTATAGATAACAGCAGATAAGAAAACATAACAGTAAAGCAAACAATAGCATCAGCAGCTCAGTTACCAGATCCACCTCTTTTCCCTGAGCTTGAACTCTGCAAACTGATGCCTTGTTCCTCTTTCATTTTTAAACAATTTCTCATAGATGTCATTTTGAAACAACATAAATATGTGATCACTCAGTAGTCTGTCTGTATGCTGAATCCTGTAGTAAATTCACATTTATATTACATTTCTTTTTGATCAACCACAAAGAGCAAGTGATAATAAAAGTGTCAGTATTGTGTATTGTGTCAGTATTGTGATGGTGTAGATGTGTTACAGTCATAGCACAATTATGTAATGTTCACTCAAGTTATTTCATTATATGACTATACATTAGTGCAGGAATCCCTCTGGAAAAGATGTAAGTGCAAAGCATCTATGCTGGACATAAAAATGATGCATATATCATACATACTGAGCTAGCACTAATGAACCAAAATAAATCAGTTGTCTGTATTTATGAGTCCATTGTATTTACTGATACTAGTGATCTGCATTAATATACTTCCAGCATGTGAAAGCTCTCAGTAATTATTGCTTTTGATATATAATACTCTCATCCCTGTTCTCATTCTCCATTCATTATTTGTCTGTGGATGTACAAACAGCTTTATAAATAGAGAGGTTACATAGATTTGTCTTATTCAAAATTAATGGATGGAACCAGACCTGCTGCGCTCGGAGTATTTAAATCCAGATCCCGTTGTTTTGTTGTTGCACTACCTTGGGGTACTACACACCAGGGCACCGAGTCTAACTGGGGCCAGGTCGTCACTAGAGCTCTTGATGGTCGGGATAGAATGGGCTGCTGGCACCCAGTAGGTCGTGGCCATTGGCAAATGCAGGATTTTGATTGGCGGGATGGGGTTCCCAATGCATGTAATATAGGGGGCACATTAGGAGTCTTTTACATGCCACAGATCCGGCATGTAATGCATTTACCCGCTTTCTGTTCCTCAGGCGCCATCTTCTTACAGCCAGCATGTCATCCTCCTGCATGCCATCATGTGGATGGACGACATGCAAATTTGCCATGTGCGGCGCCTCATACCTCCCTCTTCCACTTGGCTCTTATTGGTCAGCTGATCTGGCTGTTAGGCAGCCAGAACGCTCTCTCTCTCTCGCTCTCTCTCTCTGCACTATCATTATCGGTCCCAGCTACCGCATTACAGCTGGGACAAGCTCCTATTAGCTCTCAGAGGCTGGTCCTGCCCTGTCCCCTGATTGGCCAGCCTTCCCTGTATCACAAACCGCTCTGCACTATCATTATCGGTCCCAGCTACCGCATTACAGCTGGGACAAGCTCCTATTAGCTCTCAGAGGCTGGTCCTGCCCTGTCCCCTGATTGGCCAGCCTTCCCTGTAAATAGACCAGTGGGTGCATATCAGCCCCGCCGGTTATAGCTTCTGTTGCTCCGTGCTTCTTACCTACTCTTCTCTCCTATCTTCTCTTGCTTGCTGCTTCTTGTGATTTTTGTGTGCCCTTTCCTGATTCTGCCCATTGTGTCATCTGTGCCCCTACCCTTACCTTGCTCCTTACCTCTGCTTGATTGTGTTTATTTTCTTGTGTGCTTGGGTAAGTGTCTGCCCTTGCTTGTTGCACTGTCTGTCTGTTGTTGTGGTGACTTGTTGCACTAGGTAACCAGGCTCTGGTTAGACTCCGCACCCTGGTGAGTATTCTCCTAACAGAGTCTGGACATGGCAAACTATATTATATAATATATACTATAAGTACATGTGGCAATATATTAGGGGGTCTAGTTATGGCACATACTATAATATATGTGGTTTATATTAGGTTTTGGGAATGGCACACTATACTGTATATCTATCTATCTATCTATCTATCTATCTATCTATCTATCTATCTATCTATCTATCTATCTATCTATCTATATATATACATCCAATATAGAGGTTGCTTCAAATAAGTTTATAAAGTAATTTATATAGCAGGTGCACAAGACAAGGGGAATTTGCACAAAAAACAAACATGGCCTGGCACTCTAGCCATTACCCAGTTACTAATCATGATCTTCTATCTATAAAATAAAATAAGTTACAAATATCTGCAGATATGTGATATAAGCCACCTGACACTTACAAGGCTTCTCTGTTCTAAACTTTAGAGTCCCAATTGTGGGTCACATATCAAATATCTTTCTAAACTAAGAGCTCACCTATTATGGAGATCCCCAAGTCTCCAAAACACCAACTCTGAGACCGCACCCCCTCTCAGCTGAAATTTCAGACACGCTTTAAAACACACATCCAAGATAGAGGTTGCTTCAAATCAGTTTATAAAGTAATTTATATAGCAGGTGCACAAGGCAAGGGGGATTTGCACAAAAAACAAAAAATGGCCTGGCACTCTAGCCAAGAGCTAAAAAAAAAATATAACACAACACAAATACCTATGATATTTTTGCCATCAGACTTGGGGGCAGCAATAATTTTTGTTATGTTATATTAGGCTTACTATATTACATTTTACTTATTCTGCAAAAAATATTAAAATATAAAAATAAAATATAGTTAATCAGAATTGATCAAAGGAATAGGGTTGGTATGAAATGGCAGATATACCAATAACAAAAGAAAAAGCCCTGGGTTTACTGCCATTGGCCGCCAGTACTGCTCCCCGATGCTCCTAATTACTGCACATGTTGCGTATAATCTGTACTGCCCACATGGCCATTCTCAGTATTGTGCAGCTCATAGTTTCTACCATTGCCATTTATAGTTATTGCACATTGGGCATCCTATTAGTGACCTCCACCTGGACTCTATTTACTTACTCTGTGTTCAGTGCTATCTTTGCAGTTTCCCTTGGTCTTTGCTATTTCACTATTACCATCTACTACTTCCACACTTTATGTGGTTTATTACAAGTCTGGGTACTCCTTGTTGTCTCTGAGTCTTTGTATCCTGTATCTACTCTTTATGGTGAAGGCTGCTACTTGGGGCGCAGCCAAGTCCAATTCCACCACTAGGGGCTCTGGCAAAAACCACCTGATAGTTAGACTTCGCACCCTGGAGACTCAGTGTGTGACTTTATTGCACCTTGATGCCTTGACCACAACCTAATCAACTATAATATTTAATAAAGAATTAAGCAAATTACATGAAGAATACTTAGCTTAGGCTGGTAGTTATTGCTTGATAATGATCAACAGGTTTTCAGGGACCCCTATCTCCATTGTTTTCGAGCTGAAAAAGGTCAAGGGCATGCACTTCTGCACTCAGTCAGGTCAGTCCCGTAGGTTAGCGGCACTTCTGCACTCAGTCAGGTCAGTCCCGTACGAAGCCGGGAAACTGACCTTATGAAAATTCCTTTATACACTGACAACACCTACCTTATTAGGTTATAATCATGTTTTAAGCAAATTAATTGGTACTACTTATCTAACTAATTTCTACATTCCACATATGTGCAGCATAAGCTAGCATTACATAAGGGGCCAGATCCAGAGCAACACTTTTACTACGCTCCGTACTTACGCTAGCGTCCCATCTATGCACTCCCCTAGGCACACCCCTCTCATGTACGTATCTTGGCTGCCTTATGCTTTCCAAACCCTACCTTAACTTTACACGGCGTAACCGCTCTCGTATGTATATACCTCACATAGTTATGCATCTATACTGTACGATTTAAATGCCTCACCCCGCCTTTGAAGCGTAAATCCTGGTGGCGCATGGCTGGCAGCCCTTCATAAGTTTATATAATAATGATACGTCACTGCCCCTTACGCTATGACTTACGTGGCGTAACATCTCTCACGCACATGCGCAGTTAGTACTAATGAACGCTTTTACGCTAGTGGCTAGCGTAAATTCACTCACGTACGTTGTTCTGGATCAACCCCAATGTTAGTATCACATACCCTATGCTTTCATCAAGCACATTTTATCGGCATGTCTTGGCCTTGAACAACTGGTTCTACACAGTATTAATAACACGTTTGCATAAAAGCACATCCAAAACGGTAGACATCTTGGGCTGCCCAGACACAATGGGCCAGATCCAGAGCTATGACCGCAAGCTTGGAAAAGTTAAGGTAGGGTTTGGTAATCGTAAAACGGCAAAAATACGTACGACCGAGGGGAGTGCAAAGTATTTACGGATGAATTTACACGTAATTTACACGTTGAAACGTAAAGGGAAAGTAGGTCTAGATCTGGCCCAATGGGCTTGTTAGAAAACCATCTCGGCAGACTCCAGAATAGGCTTTGTCATGGACTTGGAAGAGGGAGGGCAGGAGAAAAGTCATTACTTGAAAGACACAACCTTTAATTTCAGTTGCCCCCATTTTTTTTTGTTTGTTTATAAAACACCAGTATTTATAATACCAGCCATTATTATTGACATTGAAAACACTTAACTATTTGCTTTTGCATTTGCCTCTATTTACCTTTAATAATATAATAAAATTGTATTACATTTTACCGATTATACACGTGTTAACTAGTGTGAAACGCTGAACTCTTTAAAACAGAGGGAAACCTCCCCATAGGATGTCAAACTTATTTGTCAAGCAAATATTTGCTCTATTGTTGTGTTAATGAATGATATATATGGGCTGCATAACAGGTCATAGTACCCTTGTTTTACACATTATTTTCATTATGTTCATTTTGAGACATATATTTGAATCACATATCACATTAGGTCAATGTGCCCTGGGACTATATATGGTCATTTGTGCTTAATTTGAGATTTGTGTGTTTAACTTTTTGATATTTATATTTGGAGTATATGCTTTTATTTTATTGATGTTACTATCTATTCACTTCCCCACATTTATTATAAACATTTTGCAGCTGAACTGATAGAGAGGTTCTGTATATGTCCACCAAATGAGTGCCACATGGATTTACATATTTCCAATTACATAGAATCTGGTGACAGTCAAAATTATCCAGAGGAGTCTGAACGACTGACATTGCTTTAGCATTGAGCAGTTAGACACTCCTCTGATGAGGCAAAACTAAATAGAAGCTGTTATGTGGACTATTTTAATGGTGAGGTTGATGTTCCTTGGCCGAATGTACCCTTGTCATGTGAATAAACCTGCATTAATCTTAACCTGTTAAATAAAAATAACTAACCATGGTAATGTCTTAAGTTGTGTCATTTGTCAGTTCTGGACTTTCATCCAAGCTACTGATGGAAGGGCTTGAAGTCTCTTGGTTCTCTGTGAAACTCAGGAGAAAGTACCAAAGTGTTGGGGAGTGTGTCTATTCCTGCTCCAGAGCCTGTAGATAACTGGGGCCAGATTTACTAAGCTGCAGTAAAAAGCGGGGATGTTGCCAGTAGCACCCTATCAGATTCTAGCTTCTAAAATCTAAAATTGCTAAATACTTTCTCACTGTCCTATACCACATGTTCATCTTAGCCTTTCTAAATTCACGGCCACAGAGTATGAGCTGTTGCTGCGTGTTTTATAAAATAAATGTATTATATTACATTGAACATAAAAGATATCATTGAAAAGTATATTATTTCTTCTAATGGAATGAAACACTTGTAATCACATCATATGTAACAAGATATTCATTATAAGAATATTCCATGATGTCATACATAGTATACAAGGTAACATTATCTGCCCATGTGTTACCTGACTTCATTCTTACAAGTCTAGTTTAAATTACATGGATTTACACTACAGAAATGACAGCCCAGCTAAGTATCACAAGAAAGTAGCGGGACAACAAATAGTTGTTGAATGGCCATAGCGTGAAAAACAGAGTAAATCTTGCGTGAATTATGTTTTTAAAGCAAATTTGAAGATATAACTTTGACCAGTAAATCATTACTGAAACTTTGCCATCTGATAAATCACGTTTGCTGGATTTAGAGGGTTGTTTTTATTCAATTAATATGAATAGATTTTCTAGCCCCAGCAGAGATGATCATGAAGAGCTTGTAAAAGTCTAGTACTTCTAACAGTAAAAATTGTGGGAGTCAACGCCATTGCTTCCCTGCCATCATTATGGGCGCAAGCATGCAATATTGTTTTATAACTTGATTATTAAACATTAATATATATTGCAGACTAGCACGACATCTGGCAAAGGTCAGTCTATACTGTATAAGTTATGAACTCACAACTATGCATTAAGGGCTATATTTACCAACTTCATTTTTAGGTGATAATGCCTGTTTTCACAGTGAAACGGACATTATCACCTGAAATTGTTGAACTTACCATATAATAATGCAATCGCCATGGAAATCTGCTGTTTCCATGGCGATGCACACAGACTTTATCATTCTTCGCTGGGCCGTTGATCTTAAGGGGTGCCAGCACTACACTACAAATTGCTGAGATTATCAATCAGCACCGAAGGTAAACATAATGCCAGCTCAGGATGGCGTTGGTGCCTTCATACCAGCGATATCCCCATATTCCCCCTTTTTCTCCCCCTAATAGCTGTTATTAGGGGGAAGAAAAGGGGGGCAAGCATGGGGACACTGCTGGCATAAAGGAGGATGCACTAATGTTAAAAAAAAAAAAAAAAAAAGTTATATTAAAAAGATTAAAACTTGTAAAAAAAAATAAGAAAAAAGATAAAACTCACCTGTCCGGGAGACGCATCCGATATGAAGACACTGCGCATGTGCAGTGTTTTTTTCATATTGGGGCTTGAAATTTCAAAGTCCTGCAATGTAGTCTCTGCGCATGCGCAGGACTTAATTCATATGAAATATGAATGAAGTGGCCTGCGATGCGTGCAGAGATCATCACGGGACCTCGTGAGACCTCACCGGAGGGGTGAGTATTGGTAAATTTTAAAAGGGAAGCTGCCGGGCTCGCTGCGATAACAAGCGAGCCCGGAGCAGCAACGTTCCAAAGGGAATGTAATTAATGCTAAATATAGCCCTTAGTTTCTTGCAACTGAAATTATAAATAAGCTGCTAATTTATTTCCACCTACTGGGAGATAAAGGCAATTATCATGTGAAAATGGCCTTTATTGCATGAAGTCGAAGTGATCAATATTTAAGTGCTGATCACCATGGAAAACTACTGTTTCCATAACAACTGCTAACAATTTTATTTGTGCCAGCCCGTTCCTTTGAATGCAGGGGGATGGCCAGGGGTGAAGATGGGCTAGGAGAGGAGAAAGGAGAAATGTCCAGGGGCAGAGAGGGGAAAGGGGAGATGGTCTTGGGCAGAATAGGGGAAGGGGAGATGGCCTGGGGTAGAGAGGGTGGGGATATAGCCCGGGTCAAAGATGGGCTAGGAGAGGGGGAATGGGAAATGGCCTGGGGTGGATAGTAGGAACTCGAGATGGCCTGGGACAGAGAGGAGGAAGGGAAAGGGGAAAGGGAGATGCCCTGGGGTGGAGAGGAGGAAGGGAAGGGGGAAAGGGAGATACCCTGGGGCAGAGAGAGGGAAGAGGAGATGGCCTAAGAGCAGAGAGAGGGAAGGAAGGGAAAGGAAAGATGGTCTGGGGTGAAGATGGACCAGGAGAAGGGAAGAGGGGATGGACAGAGGGGCAGGTGCTGGGGAAAAGGAAATTGATAATGGGGTTGTTAGTACAGGTCTTGGTGATGGCAAGGCTGGTGGTGGTCTTCTGCCTTGCTTCTACAAGGTATGGGAAGGACCAGTCTCCTTCTGCTTCTGCTCATTCTCCTACTCATCCCCTTGGCGGTGCTGATGAGAGGAATTAACAGAATCAAAACCTTATTTAGATTTTACATATTTATACCATGTATAGTAATACTTAACAGTGTAAATAAACTCATACAGTCTTGCAAATATTGCATAATGTACAAATTTGAAACTAATTTACAGTAATATGAATCCTATTACTCATCTAAATAAACTCAGAGTAAAAATTATTGTTTAAAAAATGTTCAGCATTCATCACTAGCATTAGCTTGTTACTCTTGTTCCTTAAATATTAAAACCAGTTTACTTTAAAAAAAAAAAAAAATAGAAAACATATAGGTCCAGCAAAGCTCCTCCTACATCTAAACAAATGCAGGATTAGTAATCATAGTAATGGCTCCTGTGTGCATAGGTGTGGTGCCTATACATGTGTGTGTTCTTTAAGCGACCTGTTTTGAACACAAACCTATGCTTCAAACTAAGCCTTATTTAAATACAATCTAAATACACATTACACTAAAGCTAAATATAGGACTTACTTCTCCTTGGTCCTCAACCAGTGCCTTTGCAGCTAGTCCACCTGCCTTTCAATTTGTAGGTGCAGCTGGATCCTCCTACGTGCCCCCTCATTTACCTCGCAAAACTAGGTGTTGGTGTAGTTCTGCCTAGGCCGTATTTTGCCCATTTCCTCCACCAGGTAGTGCAGTTCCCTGATGAAGAAGTTGTTGGCATGCTTCATGACAGCATAATTTCATAGGGTAACAAATGCATCTAATTGGCAGTGACAGAAAAATGCACACTATTGCCTAACCATTTTACAGTTACAAGGAAAACATTCAAATTATGGGATGACATCATTAACAACCTGAATGAGATCAGCAGGGGCTGCGCCATCCAATCCTATTTAAAAAAAAAAAAGCGGTGAGTTTTTCTACCTGTATAAGCCTTTGAAAAATGTATTCCTATGGACGGTGGTTGATTGTTCCAGATCATTTAATATGGTAATGCAATATGGCAGAAGCACGTCATTTTATCATTGTACTATAGCAGGATACTCTGGTCTTGCTAGAGATCCTAACTGATTACCTCACAGCTGGTATGCCCTAGCTGAGGATTTGGCTGTGTGTGTTCAGCAGCCAATGTGGCTCTCCCCTTAAATAGCTGTCAGCTGATAGCCTCCTTGCCAGTCATAGCTTCAAGTTTCTAGCTGATTCATTCTCTGATTCCTGAGTGCCCAGTTTCTGATGTCCTCCTCCTTTGTTAACCTCCTTGTCTGTTTGATCTCTCCTGCCCAGCTCCTTGTGTGCTGCTTTGTGTGAGTGAGTTTCTGCTAAGTGTTGTGTGTGAGCCCCTGTGTGTCAACCCTCTGTGGGGAAAGTCGACCTGTGGGTTTGTGCTTTAACACCTGCACTCCTGGAGCTGTTTATTACCATCTGCACTCCAGTCTGGTTACTATTGTGCTTATTATCTGCATTTTGTGTTTCTATCTGCACTACTCTGATTACCACGACCTGTCAGTTTGTCCAGTCTGTCTGTTTGTACTTCTGTTTCTCTGTACTACCTTGCTCACTTATCTGCACGCCAGCTTTCCTGGTCAATACAGTGTAGTCTCTGTATTACCTTACTCACTTACATGCATGCCATCTTGCGTTGCCTTGGCTATCCTCTGTGCCTCTATCTTGGCACATCCGTGCCTATGGTACCTGTATAGGTATCTCCTGTGTTTTTATCCATCTTACCCCTGTGTAAAGTCTGGCCTTTTCCTGTCTTTTTTGGTGGGTTCCTGTTTCCTCCTTTAGTCTTCGATCACTAAGGGCAACGACCTGCTGTTTGTGTGTAGCCAAGTCCATCCCCACCATCAGGGGCAATGGCGAATACAACCTGATAGTTAGACTCTGCGCCCTGGTGAACCGATCTTGTAACACATCCTGTTATATGCGTGTGGAAAAGTATTATATAGCAAAAAATATTATTTTGTAAACATATTTAGTTCTCAATATGATTGATAGTTTGTAATTTCTCATTGATGCTATGAAATGGAATGCAATAGGAATCAATATTTTAATAATTTTACATAAAAAATAAACAAGATTTGTTAAAGCACAATCTTACCCTTTGTTCTCAGTATGCCAGGTGGACGAGGGCAGGGGCCATGTCCAAACACCTGGCCCTGAATCAAAAGGAGGAATTGGCCCTGGGCTGTCTCAGTGCAGGAAGTGGAAGGCATGGGGGACCAACATACTGACAAAGATCCTCTCACTAGACCCCGACATCCTGTGTCCCAACATGAGGAGCCTGAGACAACCTCTGGAGTGTATCCATTATACATATTAGTTATATGTGTAATTAGGTTAATGAGATTTACAATTGTTAAAAATGTGTGGTAATTAACATAATGTAAATCTTCTATGTAGCGTTTTTTTTTAAAAACAATACACATTAACCATTGCTAAAATAAATAAATTACAATTGCTATACTAAAGACCAAAAAATCTTGTCATACTTGGGTAAAGTTATTCCGAAGTTCAACTTCAAATACACATTTATTTCACCATTTTACAGATTATTTTCAGTGCTGGACAATGATACGCCTTTCATTGAATATATGAAAGTGTCCTTTAAATGTTTTTGAATAGCTTTTAATTTTTTTGTCTAGACCCTGTCATGGCTACAGGATTTTGTGGATCTGTCATGGGTACCAGGGGAAGGAATAGACGAGCAGGTTTAAAATGGAAGCTTGCAGGTTTAATGTAAGGCTTGCTCATGAAAGTACATGGATTCAGAAAACAGGCAGATATGAATAGTGTAAAGACAATCTTAATGGCACCGGACTATGCCGCACTGGAACAGGTAGTTCAATTGGCTTGGCAACAACAGATTATGCCGGACTGGAACAGGTAGGCAGGCCAGTTCAATTGGCTTGGCAGGACCAGACTATGCCGGACTGGAACAGGTAGGCAAGAGAGTAAATATACAGGCTTGGCAGGACTGGACTATGCCGGACTGGAATAGGTAGACAATATAGTCCAAACTATAGACTTGGCAGGACCAGATTATGCCGGACTGGAACAGGTAGGCAAGACAGTCATCATATAGTATCATAACCCCCTGTCCCTTCTCTGCTCCAACCTATACATGTTTTGTTCCTCTAGCCCAGTGTTTCTCAACCTCGGTCCTCAGGGACCCCTAACAGTCCATATTTTCTAGGTTTCCTTAAAGAATCAAAAGTGATATAATGAGTACCACCTGTGGATCTTTTAAAATGTGTTAGTTAGTAATGAACACACCTGCGCTCCAGCAAGAAGACGTGGAAAACATGCACTGTTGAGAAACACTGCTCTAGCCTTTCTTGGTATGTTTTGTGACACAGGCCATGGAACATTTTAGTTGCTCTTCTTTGCACAGTGTTTGTATCATCTGCAAAAAGGCATATTTTGCCCTCAGTACCACAGGCAACATCATCTATAAAAATATTAAATAGCACTGGTCCAAGTACAGAACCCTGGTGTACTCAACTGATTACTTTACCATCATAAAACCCTCTGTTGTCTATCTGTATCCAAACAACTATCTTTAAATCCAATCCCAAAGTTTCCAGCTTATTTAACAGTCTGCGATGTGGCACAGTGTCAAAAGCCTTACTAAGGCTTATATAAGCTATGTCTATTGCTCCCTCTTCATCTAATACTTTACTGACCCAGTAAAAAAAGTCAATAAGATTTGTTTGATATGATCTTCCCCCAGTGAATCCATGCTACTTGAGATCCTGTACTTTACTGGATTGAAGATACTGTACTATTTGTTCCTTTAACAGTGTTTCCATCAATTTCCCTACTACTGATGTTAGACTTACTGGTCGGTAGTTTGTTGCTTCTTCCCTGCTTCCACTTTTATGCACATGGACGACATTTGCTAGTTTCCAGTCCTCTGGGATCACCCAAGTTATTAGTGACTGGTTAAATATTTCAGTTAATGGATTGCCAGCACCCCTCTAAGCTCTTTTAGGGCTAGATTTACTAAGCTGCGGGTTTGGAAAAGTGGAGATGTTGCCCATAACAACCAATCAGTTTGTATTTGACATTCTCTAGTATGTTATAGAAAAGTGAAAGCTAGAATTTGATTGATTGCCGTGGCAAAAACATCTCCACTTTTCCAAACCCACAGCTTAGTAAATCTGGCCCTTTGTATCCTAAGATGTATTGGTCCCATTAATTTGTCCACTTTAAGCTTTGAAATTTATTTTAGTATCTTCTCAGTGAAAGTAATAGTAATTGCCTCCTCTGTAATAATAGCCTTCCCATTTAGAAGTGGTCCCATCTCCTCTCTTTCTTTTGTGAATATTGACCAAAAATACTTGTTAAGATGATCTGTCACATCCCTTTCACTCTCAACAAGACTCCCACTCTCCGTTTTGAGCCTTAATATACCCTCTTTAGTTTTTTGCCTTTAATTTATATACCTAAAAAAGCTTTTGTCCCCTTTTCATACCAAGTGGGCCAATTTTGCCTCAGTTTGTGCCTTTGCTGCCCTGATAACCTTTTTAGCCTCCTTCTGCTTTGCAAAATACTCCACCCTGCCATTATTATTTTGAGTTTGCGTGCAATTCCGAAAGGCCATCTTTTTTGCTTTTTACTATAGTTGCTACCTATTTTGAAAACCACATTGGCTTTCTTTTTCTGGGGTGTTTCCTAACTTTTTACATACAAAATCTGTTGTTTTTAATAACACATTTTTTAAAATTTCCGCACTGCTCCTGTACCCCTTTCATGTGCCTCCACTCTGCCAAAGAATCACTTACACATTTCCCCAAAATCCACCTTCCTAAAGTCTAGCACCCTTGTCTTTGTGTGGTATGTGTCTCTCTCAGTCATTATACTAAACCGTGCTGTTTGATGATCACTGAATCCTAGGTTCTCACCCACACTTATTTCTGAGATTCTGTCACCATTTGTAAATACCAATTCTAAGTTGACCTCTTTGCGAGTGGCTGCATCAGTGGCATACTCCTTTCCAGTTGCTGAGATGGAGACATCCTCATCCTCGGATCCACAAATTACATTCACTCCTATGTGTCACAATAGAGGTAAAAGGGCTGCCAACCCCTGTATAAATAAAGAAAATCCCCAAAATCTTTATAATATTTTAATATCTTAAAAAATATTTAATTATACCCCTTTCACATCACCACCTTTAAAAAACCCGGTATTTTATACCCGGGGGGTTTTCTGGGCGAAATGCCGGGTCAAAAAAAAAAGCGTTTTAAGTCCATAAAAACCCGGAAAATTCCCGGGTCTGACACTTTCACATCTCCACTGAATTTCCCGGGTCTGCCCTGGAGAGGAGCTGTTATTGGCTGAAAAAAATAATGTAATTTAAATGGGATTTACACACAATGATGATGTCAGTAATGGGTGGCCAATTTAGCTGTATTTATTTCCATGATGGCTGAAGAATCACTTGTTTATAGCTCAGAGCTCTTGTTTTTTGTGAATAATTTTGTGGATGTTACACACACCCTGTGCACTCCCCGCTGTCGGTAGGTAATCTAGACACTTACAGGTCCAGATTCCTACCTTAACTTTTACGATCACATATGAGACCTTACGGCCACATACCTGATCGTAATGGGGCTTCATCCGCCCTGTCCCCTAAGCATGTCTATCTCCTTCACGACAGAGTGTAAAGGGGGGAAACCCCTTTTCGTAAGAGCTGGCGACCGTTACGGCATTGTAAGAAGGTTGTGCGCATGCGCATAACCTTCAATACAGGGGAATTACATACAAGCTGTACGTAATTTCCCTGTCGGCCGTTCCTCAGGATCGGCCCCATGGTGAGGAGAAGGGCGCCAGAGTGTTGGCCAATTTGGACATCTACCACCTGGCTGAGGAGAGGTTCCCCAGAGAGGTAAATATATATGTTTATTTGAGTTAAACATATTGTGTAATTTTTATCATTAATCATATTTATTTTTAGGGCCAGTCCCTGTCATTTTTAACACTTATTTATTGTATGTGTTGTTTTTTTACACATTGCAGGCTATGTTGTTGTTGTATGTATTATGGCTTTATGACAATTATGTTTCCTTTGCTTTGCAGAAGTCAAAGACCATTAACTTTCTCCGGAAGAAGTGTGCCTCACGTGGTTGCTGCTTGGTGGATTTTCAATAACATCTATGAACTGCAGCGAGAGCAGTTTCTACTGGAGTGGAATATAAAACTACCACAGCTACCTGATCATTAGACGAGCGTCACAACACCACTGCGGAGCTTATTCGTACAACCATGACCACAAAACTTTTGTTATTGGAACTGATGCATATTATAAATCATATGTTTTTATTTGTTTTTGTGCTGTTGTTGGGATCTCATCCCCTGTATAATTTTGCAAATGAAAGCCATATTTGCTTCTCCGTTTTTAAGGCTTATGTCCCTGATGTAATGGATAAAATGTGCTTGTAACAGCCTGTCATGTTCAAAGAAGCGAGCCATTCTGTTCTTCTCGTTGCTCTGCATATCCTGGTCCAAATTGTCCAGTTGCTCCATCATGAACCTGAACCCGGCTCATGCTTTTTCGCTTCTTTGGTACATTCTAGACTGTAAAGGTTTGAATTTGTGCCCAAAATGAAACAGCAGTTTAGTAAGCCATTATGCTTGAAGCCTACTCCCTAGTGCACTTCTTGCAAGCTGCAACACATTTTCATATTATATTGGGTTGAGAGAATCCTCTATGTTTTAGGTTTGGTCTTGCATAATTTGTTATAGTTGATTGTTTGGTATAGTTTTAGTAGATTTTTGGGTGTTCGTATTCAGTTATAAGTTGTAACAGATTGGTTGTCTTTAAAAGTTATAGTAGATGTATTCCATTATTGTACTTTTACTTTTATTGTAAGGACTTTTTTATATGGACTTTTTTAAAAACATTATATTCTGTCTTCTGTGGATCTAATGACAGCATGCATGTCACGTTCAAGGGAACCAGGGCACAGGTAAGTGCGGCGTCTGCCGCGGTTTGTGATAATGCAAATACACTGGTGAACTGGTAAAGGGCCAAAAAACTTGGATTTAAAAGACAAAGAGGCATACTATTTTTACGCAAACCCTCGGTGGTACCAGGCTGTTCTGACGCAGCAACAGGGGGTTTAACTATAAAACATTACAGAAGTGTAAATGCATTACAAAAGCTCACACAAGTGTACAAGCACAGCAAGGTATAAACTTGGTTCATCCTGCGATAAGGAGGCATCGGTGGTACAAGATTTGTCCACTTCACTCTCCTCTCCTGCATGTCATCGAAATTAGAGGCGAGGACGCACTGGAGGCCTTGTAGGTGCTGGCTTGGAACTGCGAGGGCCGCCAGGTTGCAGCTTGTTGAGCATCCAAATTTCTCATTACAGATATCATATAGTGGCCAATGAACTCTGCCACTCTCTTTCCTGCTATCGTGCACTTTGGAAAACTGTTTTTTTAGTGCCTTTAATTTATTCAGCACCTGTTGCTGAGATTTGACAATGCCCCTTGGCAATGTTAAAATAGATGTGCGCATCCTTAACAGTAGCAGAAATTTGTACTCTGATATCCTTCTCTCCACTAATAGCAAGGCGTAAGCACTGTTGTTGATATTTAACAATATACCTCTCCTCCAGCTTCTTGGCAATGTCAAATTAATCATTTGAAATAAAATATGTGTATTCTTAAATTTGGCTTCTATTTATGTGCTGTAGCAGCATATGATGGCATCATCATATGCTGCCTGTTTTCCCATCCAATCGTGCGCCAATGTGAAAAACCCGGGATGAAAAACAACCCTGGACCTTTCATGTTGCCACCCTACCCGTGTGCGACCCAGGAAAACCTTCTTTATTCCTGTGTCTGAATCCCGGGTCATTATAGAAACATAGAAAGTGACGGCAGATAAGAGCCACATGGCCCATCTAATCTGCCTATTAGACCCAGGTAGATGGAAAAGGGATGTTTTAAATCACCACCAAATACCCGGGTATTTGGAGGTGATGTGAAAGAGGTTTTAGTTTTAAAGTACAATGATTCATTATTAGAAATCATTATTCAAATGAGTATCTGAAATCATCCTTTTTTGAAAACCTATGGGTTAGTTAACACTAACAATATACAATGTAGACATGTAAATAAACATGTGGCCTCAGCTATATAAATTAAGCCAGCAGGGGACCCACCAGGGCACAAGCCCTTTAAACTCTATAAAGCCAGTACTGAGGCAGGGGAAAAGTTTTTACTCATCTGGACCTACTAATACCTCTTTCACATTTCCGCACCGGGATATTGGCAGATCCGTTTCACACTGCAGGGTTGACTGAAGAAATTCTGGGAACCGAGTCTTCCCTGACAGTGTAATGGGCAGTGCACTGCTCTCAAGGAGGGATTTGTTTGATATTGCCATAAAAAATGCCTCCAATCAGGTTTTTTTTAGGTGAGAAACTCTTCTTTTATCCTGGGTCATGTTACACGACGTTACATATTGTTACAGCTGCCGCTGCTATGTGCAGCCGGCTAGCTGATTCCTTACCTTTGCTCCCTGTTCTGGTGCACTCTGCTGTTGCTTCCCCGGCCGACGGCTCCCCTAGCGACGGCGTCGTAGCAACCAGCTACACGTGGACGCCGCGTCTCTCTCAGGCGTGCGCTCCACGTCGTTTAGATCCATTGGATAGTATTTCTGTCAGTTTGGGAAGCATCTCCTTCCCTCTCAGGGAATCTGCTGCAGTAACCAATCACTCACTTGCTACCCTTATTTAAACCCCACTCTGTCACTTCCTAGGCGCCGGTTATAGCTCTGCCTGTCAGTTCTGTAACCTGCTTTATCTCTCGTGTGCCTAGGGTTTTGCCTTGTGCTTGCCTAGTGATCTGACCATTGTTTGACCACTTACCTTGCTCAGTCCTTGCCTTGATTACCTATTGTCTATTTACCCCTGGTTCTCCCTCCTTATTGTGCCTACCTACCTTACATACCTAACCTTTCCTGGAGTGTTTGTATTTGTTACCCCTTCGGGAGCCATTCTGTATGAGTGTTCGCATGCAAGCCCTAGTACGTCTCGTCGGGTCCTGTGACTTACCTTTCGTCCGCGTGCCAGGTTCAGTGTTCTGTGTAGTCTGTTACAGGTCGGTCTCTTCCGGCCTGGTCTTCTTCCCGCTTGCTCTATCTTCCCCTCTATCTCTTACAGGTGTTTAGTTCAGGTTTCCTTTCGTTCTTTCAGAAGTCTGATTCAACAGGGCACGTCCTGCTACTGGGGCTCAGCCATTTCCATCCCCACCATCAGGGGCTCTGGTGAAAACCACCTGGTAGCAAAGTCTCCGTGCCCTGGAAGTCGACTTCACAATTGTTTCTCTGCTGTCCTTCGGCCACACCAGTCCTCGACCCAGGTAATTCCGGTGTGCCGAAATCCTTGTCTTATCTCTCCTACCTCACGGTCACACCGGTCCTTGAATCAGGTAATTCCAGTGTACCGTAACACATATCAAATCTGCCGTGCACATGTGCATTGCGTTCCCACAGCCAGACTTTTGCATTCATAAAGCAGCTGTCATTATTAAGTATGGATCAGGCCCATTATGCTTTGTCGTTGCTATTCGTGGACCTGGTCCCCTGTGCACGAGCTAAACAGCCTCTGATCATTCTAATCATAAGCAGGAAAAAAGGGATATTTGAAATCCTGGGGGCACCCTAGCCTATCATAATCCATTAACAGTAATGGTGTATACAGATTTTTATTAAAAAAACTTGCACTTTCCTATTAAAAAACAATAGGCAATATATACTTATATTTAAAGATTTCAATCAATAATTATAGTGACATTTTCATTTTTAAATTATCTCAACTTAAGCAACAACTGCTAAAAGTTTACATAGGAAATAAAATCCCCCGGGATTCTGTAATCATGATATCTGCCTGACCTTATCATTTATCTTTGTCTATACTGTAGCCAGGCTCAGACGGGATTTAGGTTTTATGCTGAACTAGTTTCTGCCAATACATTACATAGCAGGAAGGATTTTTATCATGACTGTGGATGCATAGCATCATATCAACTATCAGTGAAATCAGTTTCTAGTGCACTGCACATTCCTCATGCAGAAGCCAACGTCAACACAGACTGAACAAACACACAATTCTAAACATTGTATAAACAGTATCCTGTAAGTAGCATTAATAATCTTATTTATATAGAACTCTATTCACAATGGAACCCAGAGTTGTAATCCTGAATGAATGGTGTAGTAAGCCTTGGCTGCCCTACTGAACAGTGCCAGGGTGGCATAGAAGAAACTTTTACTTAAGTGAGAAAGCAGCACATGGGGAGGGTGGAGTTTAACATCAGCAGAACCCTATAGCAACTTTCAGAGGGAGCCATTCTCTGCTCCTAACTCTACAAAGAAAACATATACCGCTAATGCGCTTGTAAAAGTAGGGTGAAGTGCACACAATGGGTGACTTTGGATTGCAACCAATTATGGCACATAGCGTATGAAATAAGCTAAGCTTAATACAGCTACGTAGGATAGCACACTGTAATTCTGACTGTAGATGAAGGTAATGATTAATATGAGCACCTGTGTTGGATTGTAAATATAAAATAATAGAAAAAAATTTACTGAAGAAATAGTTTAATACATGCACAAAACTTTGGCAGCGATTTCTGACCATTTATAACTCATTCAGGTGTCACATCCTAAAGCGAGAGTAAGATATTGGACGCAGAAGTTGAGTCCCCTGGACTTAAACATTACCTGTGGCTGGTGGAAATGTTTTGATGTAAAAGCGTCCTTTTTTTACGTCTGTGTTCAGCTCTGTGCACTTGCTTGGTCGCACCCTTAAGTACAAACTTAGAAATGGTGTTTTAGGGTTGCGCTGCTTATCAGACTAGGATGCGGCCGTTCTAGGTTACACTGGAGCTACCCCTAGACCTATAAACAGAAGTGCAGGAAAGTAAAAGATAACCAAGGTGCTTCTCTAGTCTTGCCAGGTTTAATCTTATATAATCAATGTAAATACAGTGGTATGATCAGTAGATTACTTTAACAACTTGATTGTAAAAGAATGTGTACAAGTTCAGACCCAGGTATTTAGTGAGGTACTAACGCAGGACACAGTTCAACAATAGGTGCAGGACAGTATGGGTCCCAAAATGTTACTCTTGATGTCGTTAGTAAATGCAAATTAAGACTGTAACTCGTAGGTTAGGTACCTTATAAGAGCCAGGCGGGGGGTATGGGTCTTTACCCGTTAGTCGGTTGCTCCTTTATGCTTCCTCCTTCAGATGTAATTTGTCTTTTATAGCAGCTGTTGAGAAGGGGCTGTCGTCACAAAGGTCCCAACTGGATTCTCTGTAGCTGATGTACTGAAGTTCTAGGGAGGCTCTTCTGCCTTCCCTCTCCGCTGCAAACTACGAAGCTGTGATGGAGGCTGATGTGCGCTAAAGCCCCAAAAGTCGGCTTCCTCAGGGATAAAGTTCAGACACCATTCAGTTTCTCGGGAGCAAATGGAGGCTTGTGGATCAGAGGGGGCAGATAAGAGTTCTGTTGGGGGGCGGATGCACCAACTAACGATGATTGGCAGGCAGATCACAGGTGTAGGGGATACAGTGTGCAAGTATCACATATCGCGGCAGACTCCGCACTTACCCGCTCTGCTGTCTGCTGGCGCCTGTCTTCTTCCGGGGCTCTGGTCTCAAGGAGTCTGCCACTGACATAGTGACAGACTCCACTACTTACCCAGCTGTCTGGTCCCGGCATCCCACGTGGAGTTCTGGCGCCAAAGCGCCGCAGAGCTCCGGATTATGGGCGCCGCCATCTTGCTTTGCCCATGTGATGCTAAGCCACCAATGAGGTCTTACCTACTCTGGTCCTCCAGCCAATCAGTGCACAGGGCACACTATTTAAACGCTGACCACTCTCTCATCATTGCCAGAACAACTAGTCCTCCTAGGTGCCTGGTTCTAATGCATCTAGCTCTCTGATCCTGATCCTGTCTGCTATCCTGATCCAGTCTGCTATCCTGGTCCAGTCCTGCTATCCTGGTCCAGTCCTGCTATCCCGATCCAGTCTGCTATCCTGGTCCAGTCCTGCTATCCTGGTCCAGTCCTGCTATCCTGGTCCAGTCCTGATATCCTGATCCAGTCTGCTATCCTGGTCCAGTCCTGCTATCCTGGTCCAGTCCTGCTATCTGGATCCAGTCAAGCTACCCGATCCAGCCCCAGCCCTTCAGCTACAGCTACCCGGATCCAACCTGCTACCTGATCCAGCTCTAGCTCTTCAGCTACAGCTACCCGGATCCAACCTGCTACCTGATCCAGCTCCAGCCCTTCAGCTACAGCTATCCGGATCCAACTAGCTACTCTAATCCAGCTCCAGGTTTCCTGCTACAGCTACCCGGATTCAATCAGCTACTTCACTCCAGCTTTAGTTTCGACAACCGTTCCAAGTCCTATTCAGCAACCTTGCCACTCCTGCCCGTGTGCCCAGCCTACACAAGAGACTGTTCACTGTTATTATTCACTGTTCATTTCTGTATGCACCTGTCCTTTTTTAAACCGGCTAACTTCCAATTCAACTGTCTTATTCCCTGAAGCCCGGAACAGATCCCACTAATCCCTTGAACGTGACAGCAAGGTCCTGAGTCAAGAGTTCCATGACTGCCCAGTTGTTCAAAAGTTACAAAATGTGTTGACAAGTGCAGGTGAGGTTAAAATATAAAGTTTAATGCACAAATTAAGATAAAAATACAAATAAAAGTATAAATGGGAAAGTGTGAATAAAAACAGGTGTATGATGGAAAAAGCCCAGAATGTTTGTGTCCCTAATGGGGGGGGGGAGAGAGAAACCAGCTCAAATATATAAAAAAAAATTGTTTTAAGTGATAATATGCTGGCAAGGGAGTTGGGCTCAAAGGAACAGAAAAGAGCCCAGATCCAAATCAATGTTAAGGCCTTTTGGTGTTAGGGTGTCAAGGTTATAAATATATTTAGTCTCTTCCTTGGCAATTTTTGCTATATAGTTGCCACGCCAGGCATCTTTATTGACTTTTTATCCCCACAAATTTTAGATGTGAGGGGTCACTGTTATGGCATTGCGAGAAGTGTTGTGGCACGCTGTGCATATCTATCCCCTTTCTGATGTTCCTTATATGCTCTCTTATCCTAATTTTAGGCTCCTTGTAGTGCGGGCCACATATTGTAGCCCACAGAGGCATTCCAGGTGATATATAACTCATTTGGTTTCGTAACTGATGTGCTCTTTGATTTGATGTTCCTTCCCTGTTTGATTGTATCTGTAGGTGGTGGTGATTTTTGTGGAGGTGGAGCATGACAAGCATTTGGTGCAGTGGTGTAATCCTTTAGTGTCTACCTTTCTCCAGTGGTCTTAAGTGGAGATGGCATGGGTATCAGGTGGGAGGGCGCTTGGGGCTAGTGGTCCGTGTTCATATCGGTAAACTCCGGCCGCGTATGCAATACAGACGGAGGTCTGCATACGGCCCAGTATGTTTTTGAGGTTTTGAGACTTCTTATAGGTAATAATCGGTTTTCCGGGAAGGATCTGCTTGAGATCTTTAAGGCGAAGGCCCCAGTGTTTATTAGGACACGTTCCAGTAATCTATGGTTACTACTGAAATTGGTAATAAAGCGAACAGTGTCTTTTTTTTTCTGATAGGACATGTTTGTTTCCCTGGGCGAATCTTTATTCCTATTCAGGGCTTCTTCTACTAGAAGTCTATCATAGTTCCTCTGGAGGAATCTACCTCTTAGTGTCTCAGCTTGGTCAGTATGGTCAGTTAAGTGTTTGCAGTTCCTCCTGATTCTGCAAAATTGGCCACTCTGGATATTTTGCAGCCACCTAGGGTGGTGGTTACTGCTGCTGGGTATGTAGGTATTAGCGTCAACATCTTTGATGTGTGTTTTGGTGGTAAGATTATTTTCTTTAATACTGATTTCTAAATCTAGAAAGACAGCTTTCTCCCTACTGATGGTTGATGTAATCTTATATAATTAATGTAAATACGGTGGTATGATTAGTAGATTACTTTAACATCTTGATTGTAAAAGGATGTGTACAAGTTCAGACCCATATATGCAGTGAGGTACTAACGCAGGACATAGTTCAACAATAGGTGCAGCATATAGGTTCAGGACAGTATAAAAGCTGTGGTGTCATCATTATCACTCTTAATGACCAGGCAAGAGTAGCCCGTAAAGTACCGCACTGTAACCACACCAGCACCAGCCTCATACCCCAAGCAAAACAATCCACACTACAACACTGGTCATAAATTAAAAGGGGACAGAAACATTTTAGAAACAAAAACCATCACTATCCTCCATCCGACAATAGGCATCACACCAACGCAGGAAATAGAGAAACAGCGGACGGTCAACTGCCCGGAGTTAATTTAGCACGAAAAAGCTACCAAAGGGGACTAGCAGAGGCGGAAAATAAAAACACACTAGACAGTTCTTCCCTCATTAAAAAAAATACTTTTTGAGGAAAGGAAATTCAGAGAACAGGCAAACCCTGATGTTAACCTATCTAGCTCTGCAGAATTAGATGAAGAAAAATGCATGTCCCATTTTTTGGAGCTGGCCCAGGATCACCTACCACTGGACCTCCCAAGCCGTTTATGGGGAGATTCCTTAATAGAAAACCAAATTTCATTCCCTCCAGGAAAAAAAAGGAAATTAGACGCAAGAGAAAGCGGGGAAAGCGAGGAGGAGCACATAAGGACAGGAGCGAGATCAAAACAAAGGAGGTAACCACTGATGGATACACACAGCATGCCACAACACTTCTCACAATGCCATAACAGTGACCCCTCATATCTAAAATTTTTGGGAATTTAAAAAGTAAATAAAGATATCAAAAATTCACAAGGAAGAGACTAAATATATTTATAACCTGGACACTCTAACACAAAAAGGTCTTAACATTGATTTGGATCTGGACTCTTTTCTGTTCCTTTGAGCCCAATTCCCTTGCCAGCATATTATCACTTAAAACAATTTTTAATATATTTGAGCTGGTCCACCCCCCCCCCACTCCGGA